>JANQDE010000003.1:2647091-2709113 GCA_037157785.1 Cephalotes varians
ACTAACGGAGTATGACATTGACACTTTTTGATGTTGTATAAGATACGGCACGAATATTGTGCTTGAAACAAAGCTCGCGTCACGAAGTTTAGAAATTGAAACGTTCGTCAAGCTGTCAAGAATAATAAATGACCATTGTGCTAACAATAGATAGGATACATATAGCGATGAACGATTACGAGAATACGTTAGAAAAAAAATTGTTCATCCTTTTCTTATTAAATTAATGTATTAGTTTCACTATTCTAAACTTCATTATGCGTAGTAAAAATAATCGATTATTCTTGAGAAATCAATTGTGCGGTTTTCTCATTGCGATTTTACTGCGGTAGTAAAAGGCATGGAGAGATCGTGTGGAAATGTAATTGAAATGTAAAAACCGTGTGCTCTCTTTCTCGCGGAGCAAAGTGAATTGTCTTGATTCCGCCACGGTTAGATGCAACGTTAATTACATTTCTCTGTTATCTGCATACTTTTGCATAGCGAAATGCTCCTTTGTTTAATGCAATTTTATTAGTCTTCCGTGAACTTTAACGCGCCGTACATTTTATTCTCCCATCGAGGATAAGCGTATTTCCCTTTTTATTTGCTCTTTTCACTGTTCAAAAAAGTGAGCAATTTCTGACTAACAAAAAGTTATCTCAAATTCTGGTAAACTGTATCTGTTATTTAGAAAGGCGAACAGTATGAATAATACAGTAGTGTTCTTTTAAATATAAAAAATCTCTTTCAGCAGATATCTGAATAAAAAATATTTTTTACAATCTTTTTTATATCAAATAGAATAGGCGTAAATTGAGATTCCATTCATTTATGTCAATGGCCGCTAAATCTCGCTTTTTCACTGAATATTCTATGTAAGGTTAGCGAGAAGCGAGTCCATTATATTGCTTTTGATTCTGTTTTAATTTAATTGTGACGAATTTCGTGCACTATGTCTCGCTCTCGAGTGAAAGCACAGGATTTCGGAGTCGCTTCATTAAGGAACGAAAGGATGCTACAATACATAAATTTGTTGGCGAATTAAATTAATTGCGCGCTTGATTCCACGCGGCTTTTGCGCCGACGCTTGATAATGAGTATGTCGAACCATTTGAATTTCTCTTAGATGCAATCGCGCAATTATCCCAGCAATTTTTGTAAGAGAACGAGTGTCTTCGGAAACACAAGTCACACAATCACAAGTAACTGTTTGTCCGAGAGTATGTACATGACTACCTGTGCACATAACTACTGACTTTCATTCGTGGAAAACTTAATTAACAACCCGATATTTTTGTCTACAATTCTTGAAAGTAAACATGAATAGAATTGATGATAGCTTGGTGATTTCTTCTCTTCATTAAGTTGATTAATGCAATATAGTTTGTAGACATCTTCCAAATATGGGAAATCGATGGTAACATTGACGCTTATTTTATGTTAGTTTCCAATTTCAATTGTAATTATCTGCGTTTTATTTATTTCCCTTATTTTTTTGTTTTTTATTGTTTTTATTGTTCTTGTGCGTGTCAGTTCTTGTAAAACTCAAGTTTCAAGATATGAATAAAATGCGCCGTATACACACGCTAACAGGTATCCTAAGGCGTTTTGTCTTACTCGCTCATAGCAGCATACAATTGATATAAACATATCGTGGAATTTAAAAAATTCGGCATACCGTTGCCTGTCGGCGCGATGATATTCGGTGTATTTTGCCGGCATCTCCGGACTCGTACGGAGTGAACCTCGATTGCATGTACGCGCAGTTATCTGCTACCGTCTCTGCAGCGAAGTGGGTCGAATTTCTAACGAGATCTGCTGACTGCCTGACATAAACTTTGACGGCAGATATGATTAGCCAATTAGATGGACCTGTGTGTAAGAGGCCACCAATATCATAACTTCCATATCATAACTTCCATTAGCGAGTTAATAGGAACGTCCTACCGACTCGCCATACTAACCTTAGGACTCGCCATACTAACCTTACCTCACGTTCGATTTTATTACGAATAGCAGTACCGTAGATGTTAACCCGTAGATTTTAACCCGACGTCGTGAACCGTTCGTTCCCACATTAAATTTTAATCGTTATTACGCAATAACTTTTTCGCGATTATTATGAGGTGGCTGATATTTTTATCTATCTTCAAAACGCGTTCTCATATTAAAGTTATCGTCTATTACGTTATAATCATTTATTGAACTATTAATTATGCACTATCTTATCTCTCTTTATTATTAATTCTTATCTTACTCCATTATCTTCATATCTTTCTAACATGGTTTAAGACTTGCGAGATCTATTTGCTAAAAGGATTTATATTTGCGGCGTAACAAATTAATTTCCGTGTTTGGAAAGTGCGTAGTATGCGTCAGCATTCCTGCCGCTTCTTTTTAGGAGGGGAGAGAAAAAGAAAGAGAGAGAGAGAGAGACAAGAGAAAGAAAGCGAGCAAATTCCTGTTCATTCAGTGGAAGACAATAGATCGGAGAACATGACTGTAATGTCGTTCTCGCTGAGCGACATTTCACATTGGAACAATACATCCTGTGCGTCGGCAATTTTCCCTTTTCTTTGATGTAGCACACCACGAACCGGACAAAAAGTCAGATTTCCGCTTACATGATTTTTACATAACGCAGATGTTACACAGAATTGTCACGATTTACGTTGATACGTATCTTAACACGAACTTATATCGCGAAGCAAGTGAGACAGTTATTGCAACACTTGACAGTTTTAATACTTGTTTAACATTTTCAGAATATTTTCTTTACTTTCTCTAATATAATGTATAATACATAAAAAACATATATTTGTGAATGTGTTAATATTAAATATTTCGCGCGCGCGCGCGCACACACACACACACACACACACACACACACACACACACACACACACACACACACACACACACATGTATGTATGTATATAGATATATTTGTAGATTTGTGGAACACTTCATGGAATACCTCATACGCGCAAGTGCTGATCGATCTTTATAAAAAGTTTTCTTAAAGAGATTCGAATGTCGAGTGCACGCTAATATCTTCGCTGTCGCGTAAACGCGATCCACCGACTAAGTATCCTTTCGCTGGCGATTTATGCGTCAGCAACAGGTGTCGGAAAGGCGCGACGCGACGACGATTCAGTTGCATCGCTCGAGAAAATCGGATAAGAGCCGTGGAGAGTAGCGAAGAGAAATTCGCGACTGGAAATTTTCAGTAAGGGGCGAGAGAGTCGAAATGGAGTAGAAACATCTCGTTAGCCGATGCTTCTTGCGTTTACTATAAATGGTAATCCTGGTTTCTGAGGTCGGGATAGGAAAGAGGGAAGGAAAGAGAATGGGGCGAAGGCATCCCTCGTCGACGAAGAGCTAACGGTTGTTTCGCTCTGAGAATGGGAAGTCTGATTGCGCTTTTGTTTTCGGATGTCTCTCCCTATTCTCTGTCGTTCTTTGTTTCTCTCCGACAACCATCGTTAATTGCGTTATTATTGTAGTATTATGTACATCGTATTTTATTGTCGAAACGTAGAAATGAAGAAATTAGCGATTTTTAATTACGAACATCTACGTTTTTTTTTTTTTTTTTTTTTTATTATACCTTATGCATAATAAATTAAAATTTTTTAGCTAGTTAACTGATTTCGTTACAAATAGAGGCTCAATTTACGAATAATTTCAGTCGATACGTGCTCAAAAAAGAGCGCCTCAGCGAATGAGGCTTTTCGAGGACGTGTGAAATATATGCGGAGATTGAAGGCATATGGGCAGAGTCCGCTTCCTTTACCCGGCCTGCAACGGTGAAGTGACCCACCAGACACCCATCAACGCCTCAGATACGGACGAATCCGTGTAATCCTCTTCCTCTCCTTCTGTTCTCCTCTCTCTTTGTTTTTTACTCCTCCCTCAACTGACCTGACCTGACTCGACCTGTATAATTCTTTAATTCTTTTACATCTCGATATTATGATTATCCTTCATTACAATGCATTAATGAAGGGAATTTTTATTTTATTTTGAACTAATTTTTCCGACGCTTTGATCAAATTTATTCATATAATACCTCCCTTTGTTTTTACTTCTGAATTAGTATTAAAATTAATTAATTTATTAAGAATAAAAGATTAATGTTTCTAATAGTTAAGAGATTAAAAAAGATACATGGATACAAAGTAAATTTTGTACTATTCGATTTATATGAAAAAACAGTTATGAAAAAAAAAATCATAAAGAATGCAGATTTGAAGTTTCTTTTGATCGATATCAAAAATAATTCTTCATAAGAATCTGATAAAAATATTTATTTTTTCCTGTCTTCCCTGATTTACACCTTCATGCAACGTGACTAGAATGATAATCAAATTTTTTTTCTTGGCTATGTTCTTATCCTCTAAGACAACAGAAAGAATGAGTCCCCACCCACGTCTGTTAGTTTATGCGAATGCCATAAAAGTGGGCGATTTTTCAGACCATGAAGCCGGGCGCCACTTCGTCTAGAACGAAACCTCGAAGCGAATACACATATTGCATTCTCGTATCTAGGCTAGTAGTGATTTCCGCTTGTCCCTCTCTCTCTTTCCTTTCCCCGCGTTCCTATTCCCAATTAGATGTTACATTTTGTAATTGTTTCCTCCAAACCCTGCACGCTAAAGTTAATTATTCGGATCCGTTATGTTCCCGTTCGCCTTTGCTCGCTAGGAACGAACACGCGGAATGTGGTGCCGCGCGCATCATGTCACGATCATTACCTCTAACAAGCATCTACTCCAATAATTAGCGCCGTGCGCCAAATTGCATGAAACTTATGAAAAAGCTGCATCCGAACATTTAGTTGCGACACGAGAAAAACCTTGAAACGCAGTTTGTTCAAAAATATTGGTGCCTTTCAAATCAGTAAAATCAATAATTGTTGTTTTTGTAAAAAAAGAAATCCGTATAATTTACAGACATGTAAATTTAGAGATTATAGTAATTTGATTTGTTTGTTGAAGATGTCGAGACTGTTTATGCTTTCACCTAGCATTACTCAGTGAGGTATAATTTAAAGACGGAGAGATCGTGTCTCTGCTATATGTTTTTATCTTTTCGATCGTTGTATGAAATGCAACCATATATCAAGATTTTATTTAAGGATGAAAGTGTCATCTTCAATAGTTTCTCTTATATCGTCGATATATGCGTTGTTATATATATTAATTTAACTATTACATGTATATAGTAACACTTAAGCTCGTATTAAGCTTTACGATCTAGTTTCGGGAACTTAGGCGAACTAGACACAAGCATTCGTATATTTGCCCATCATCGTACTGAAGAAGATCGTAATCAATAAGGGCATTGACTTGAGAGATACTCCTCTCAATTTGGAGCTATTTCTTAATACGCAATTAACGCTAAGTGCCTGATTCTCATTTCTTATTGACGTCGAATTAAAACAAATTATTTAAAAAATATTGATTGTAAAACACATGAGCACACGGAAAGATTTTGTTGAAGTATTTAAAAATTTAGCTACATGCTGATTTGAAAATAATTTTGTAGAACGTTCAAACTGATTGTTAGAATGTTAAAATTTTTTGTGGCATTATCATCAACATTTAAGCATTTACCTTATTTTGATAATCCAAAAAATTATTTTTAGATCTATATTTAGCTCAATTTTTAGATACTTCAGCAAAATTGTTCTTTCTGTATAAATATTTAAAATATACTTAAGTTATAAAAATAAAATATAAAATAAGAAATTGATAGATAGATTAGTTGAAACTTGAAAGTCATGTTGAATAAATAAAATTCAGAACTTGTATATCTTACATAAATAAAATTTATATCCAGATTATTTAAGCGTGACACAAGAATACAAATTTTTGTTCGATAAATAGGTAGATAGAAAAGGAAGGTTAAAAGAGGTGAAAAAAAGTTATACGTTCGCCGTAACTTTGTTTCTTGCGATCAACGATTCGCCGTCGATGCGGTTTTCTGGAAATAATATCGGAAATACGTGACGCTTATTTCAAGCGACGATGCTTAAAACCTACCTACCTCATCGAAAGTGTGAGCGAACTTTTAACGCGCTGTTTTTCTTGTTTGTTTCAGGTAAGCCACCTTCCTTTCTTCCTTCCGGTCGGTTCTTCTTCCGGAACTTTCGTCGTGCTTTCTTTACCTCGGTTCTCCAAAGTGTGTGTGTGTGTGTGTGTGTGTGTGTGTGTGTGTGTGTGTGTGTGCGCGCGTGTGTACACACACACACACACACACACACACACACACACATCTATACATGGTCGGCTCCCGGGTAAGTTATCGTATCACGAAGTTTTCCGAACCTTCTTCCCTCTTCTCCGAACTTTAACACGCCACACCGTTCCGTTTTATTAAACTTTTGATAGAAAATCGTGATCGGTGATATTAACGATAGTTATGACAACTCTCGAACGAGCGAGAAAGAGATCGAAACACGTCGAAGAGGGTGAGTTATTATTAACTCTCCGACTTCGAAATATTTCCTTGAGACACGCTATACGCAACGTTGTTGCTGGAAATTTAGTTCTTGTTTATTAAGCAAGATAAAATGCCGGGCAACTTATTTATATTCTGCAAACGAACTTGTCGGAATTGAATCAGAGCGGCATGAATAGAGATACTGCTCGTTACTATGCATTCTCTCGGTGGCGTTATTAAATAAAGAAGATTTCTAAAGAATCGCAATGAATCCGCGATGCAGAAAGTAAAGATTCCAGCGGTCCGCGTCGGATATTCGAATCTCACGTGAAATGAAAAATCTGTTATTGCTACCGATGAATTCCACTTCAAATTGGAATAAGGCGCGAAATCACCACTTTATGAAAGTATAAAGGGAGTTCGTTTTTATTGAAAATTAACGATTTCATTCAAAGCGATTGAAGTTTTTAATCATTAATCACACGGTCATATAATTGGATACACAGAAAGATTTTGCTGAGGGATCTAAAATTTTGTTGAATACAGATCTGAAAATAATTTTGTTAGATCATCAAAATAATTTTGTTGGAATTTTAAAAATATTTAGTAATGCTGCAAAAAATTTTGATACTTTAGCAATTTGAGCGTTCTATATAATTATTTTGATAGTTCAAAACAAAATTATTTTTTTTATCTATATTCAGCTAAAATTTTAGATCTTTCAGCAAAACCGTCCTTTCCGCACGCGTGTATGATTTTAATTGTTAATTTTCACTTTAATTTAATTCTGTCTAACTTAAATGAAGAGAATCTAACACGGGTGTTCGAGATTCAGTCCTAATCACGGTGTGATTCTATCGTTCCTATCGTTATGTAACATCGCTTCCTTCTGACACCTTGTAATCAATTCATAATGACTGCGCCACAATTTTGCATTACATTCGATTAATGACAAATTAATCGGATCGGAGAGAGCATCGGTATCACACGTAACATATAATCGCGTTGCCACTTGTTCGAGTTATTTTTAGCGAGTGTCTATTGATACCGAGCGAGGCATTATTTTGTCATAACGAATGTTGATTCCGTCATTTAATTATTGATTCGCTTTAATTGGTTTTAAAGGATTCACCTCTTATTAAAAGATTCACCTCTTTTTTCTGTCTGTGGAGTTTTTTGAAGCCATCGTAATTAATGAACCGTAATTGATTAATTAAATCAATACTGATACTTTGCTCTCACGAAATTATCCATCGATTTCTCCGCTCGCCTCTGTTGTTAGACTATTAACAGAAACGATGGGCACTTGCTAGTTTCGCGAGAGTTACTCTAATGGCGGTCAGAACTGCAGAACTGCGACGTGCTCGAGGGTTTGCTAATCGCGGGATAATTGCGTTCTCCGACCTCCGGCCCAAACAGTAATCTGATTCCGCAGCTGGCCATCTTGGGTCGGCCGTATCTCCTAGAAGCTGGAGAGAATTTGTCTACACGAACTTTGTGCGTGCGAGTGAAGTCGCTGAATAAAACTTGCTAGAATTAATTTTTTATTGCATATTTAAGTTGTTTTAATTTCAAATTCACAACTTATTGGCAAAAATATCTAGAATGCATCACGTTTTTAATGTGCATGTTTTTCAATTTATTTATTTAAAAATATTATGTTTTCTACGCGTCAGGTTTGTAAATTGGATTGAATTTAATTTTAAATTCTAAAAGATTGATTTTATAATGCCGTAATAAAAGTGTTGACACGTGGTTGGAGCTTGGATGTCAACAGAGCACAGTCCACATCGATGTTGATCCGAGGCACATATCGTGGTTTCCGGCGCGTCCTCATAGTCTCCGTGATTCATCAGAGAAAAGCCGAGGTGTGGGGCAGCGGTCAGATTGTGTCTTGTTATTGCGATAGCGCAAGCGAGACTCGATTAACTCCAACTTAACCGCCGCTATACACGTGACAATAACGGTCGGGTCCTTGTCGGAATATTGTTGCGAGGGGAGACAGGGAATACTAATGCGATTACCCTCGTGTGTCACATCTTTTCTGGCACTTTGTATTAAGACACCCTTGCTAAACAACGAGATTCGCATTTTGGCAAATTAATAACAAATTGTAGTGTTTTATTTAAGCGAGGCAATTTTCAATTTCTGCGGAATTTTTTAATCTCTGAATATTATTTTATGACATAATTTTTTTTCTCTTTTATTCTCATGTCTTCTTACAATATTTAATTAATATTAAATAATAGAACTTCTGCAGAATGTATTTTAATTACAAATTAATATTAAATTATATTAAATTATCTTAATCGCGTGAAACTGAGAGAGAATAACATTGTTATTAATTTTTTATTTAAATGCAATCTGTATTAGAGTGCTTGGTATTAACTAAATATTGTAAAAGGACATATAGAGATTATTTATTTTTTTAAATAAAATTTGAAACTTAAAAATTCATAAGAAAGATATTAAAAATAAAACCAATTTATTTATAGCGAATTACATCTAAGAATATAATTTTATTGATATTTATATTTGAATAATTGAATTAATTTCACAACATTTATTTCATAAATGTTTTATTTTATAATATTTTTATATATGAAGAGCACTACGTATATCCATATGCTTTCAAAATGCTGTTTTTGGAATTACGAGAATTAATATACTTGTACCAGTATATCGGGATATAAAGCTTGATTCTGTCTTGTCAATTTAGCGTATATATGTAAGTTTATCAGTGTGTGCTCGAACTGGATTCAATTAGGGACAGCGTGTATATACTCCCATACTCATCGATATTCATCCCACGGCTAATACCTGCACGCCTCTCGATGGCATGTAGCGTGCATAAGAAACAACATAACACTGTATGCATTACTCCGTGAATCCGTGTTAACATTATAAAAGATAACAGAACATTCAAGAGACAAACTTTCTCTTCTAATGCAGAAATGATAACTAAATTTGCCATCAGTTTTCATTAAAAGCAAATCCACATTTCAATATTAAATAAAGTTTGATAATTAATTTTATCAGCATTTTGCGCAGCTTGAAAAGAATTTATATACATATTTTCATAATAATAGAATAAAAAAAAATGTGTGTGATAAATCAAATTGCTCATAAATTGAATAACAACGAAAATTGGTAGGAAATTATAACAAATGATCAAGTGCGATTACTGTGAAAATATTTGGAAAATTTATCGTCCGTTTATTTTGTGAAGGCTGTTTATTGGAAACGTTTCGTATTCCTTGCTATTTATATATTTACCTTGATCGATATTCATCTCATGACTATAATAATATCTATATTTAGTACCATATTTTGACAATGGCAGCGTTCGCATAAGAAACAGCGTACGTGTTCTATGCATTATTCCACGAATTTGTGTTAATACAAAGGCTTGATAACAGAACACCCAGAGCAGATCTTCCCTTACCCGTATCCGTATCGTCACGTTTAAACCACGGCCGGTGTTTGTGGTAAATCACTTATTAAGAAGCCACCCTCGGCTAACGAGAATGTAAAGCAGTGATATCCGCGGTAAGTATATGCGCATAGTAATCGCGCGCGCCGAGATTAATGGTGTCTAACGAACTGATTTGTAACATTGTTGTATCAAGCGGAGATAATTGAGCGCAATACATCCGCCGTGTGCGCATTCGTGTAAACAGTGCGCCGCGATAGATAAATTATCGATGTCTGCGCCGACGTACGAGATATTCAGCTTGTTAATTGACTACCGCTACTAACGTGGCTTATCAAGACAGAACAAGGTACTACTGTATCTAACCATCTAGTCATCGCGTTTAAATTATGCAGCGAGATGATAATCCTGCAATCGAATGGATCGTATATCTTTTAGTGCTATTGAAACCCTCGTAACTTCAAGGATCAAGATTAAACATTATGAAATGGCAAACTCGATTCTGTTCTCTTATTATAACAACTTGAGATAGAAGAATGAAGATTATTTAAATGAGATGAAAACATGAAAAATTATATACAATTATCATGTCGCAATTTTTGTGTTTAAAACTTAAAAAATTCCGAATATTAGTTTATATCTTATTATTTATTTTAAAAAATTATAAATACAAAAAAGCAAGAGTTTCAATATAAATATTTCTAATATCAATATCTTCATAGCATATAGATAAAATTGAGAATCTTAACTTAATTAAAATGTTAAGATTAGTTTTCGAATTATAAGTAATTAAAATTGATATTACGTAGAGTTCACGCATTTGATGAGCTTATGACTGCATTACATATGTATTGATATGATTGATATGATAAATTAATTACTAATATCAAATTTCATCTTACATACAATTTATTTAGTTTTTCTTTTAATGACAGTTTGAACGAATAAATGAATTTTGAAAAGAATTATTAGATTTAATGTTAAATAGAAATTTGAAGAGTTTTACCCCTTTATTTCGCAATCGTGCGGAAAATGGAAATTATATAATTATTATTTCGTTTCCAAATTTTCATGTTCTGAGTTGAGTGAAATTCTGATTTGTTGATTTTAATAAATCTAGAAAAAATACGAGTTGTCACATTTTTTCCAGCGGTTTAATTTCATTCTCGTAATTTATTGAAATCACATAATTTTATTCCTCTCAGAATGTACAATTTTTTTAAATAAAATAACAATAAAAATGAATTGACCGATGTAAATACTTTTTCGTTTAAAATAATTTTATTTTTCAAATAAATGTTAAAATGCAAGATAATAATTTATTTATTACTCAATTGAAGTTAAAATAAATTGATATAAATGAGGACGCGTGTATACATTATAAATTTGCGAATTTTACGCAAATACCATCTTTAACCGTTTATAACTCGGAAACTATTGTAATTGTAATCGTATCGGATTGTTCGACATGGCCAATCAATTAAACTGGCAACAACAGCATTCAAGATTGAGCCATTTATCTTCGCGACGAGTAATTAAGATGTTCAATCATCCAATTGTGGATTCTATCTTGTTCATGACGACGGAAGAGCTTTCCGCGGAGAGCTGGCACGACGCCGACCGTCGTTATGCACGATCGACGACGAGGAGAAAGACATAATCGCGATTCCTTCCACTGGAAGACGTGAATAAGGACACGCGTGTCCCACCGATCCCACGGAGTAGACAATGAGCCTACTCTTCATCCTGTCGATTCGCGTGCTCGCTCGAATAGTGGGCCCATTATGCTTTCTTCCTAGTCTTACACCTCGATAGTCCTATTCAGGAGACTTATCGGCGAGTGGAAGAACAAGGAGGAAAGAAAAGATGCGGAAAAGCAGATACCGAATCGTTATTATGTTCGTACGAAACATCAGTTTCATATCAACAACATTCTCGCATAATTTTACAAGTGAACAAATAGATTTAATAATGTTTCTTAGAAACTGTTTTTGTAATCTCGTTTCGATTAAATGTAAATAGGTGAAAAGGTAGAGAGGAAATTAATAATGTATTTCTTGTTTCGTTTCTCGGATATTTTAAATTTCGAAGAGCATTTGCATCATCGTCTCGCTTGTTAAATATATATGCAATTTACGAACTGTTTTTGTAATGTCATGGAATAATGTCACATGAATTTTCCAATTCTCTCCATTTCCACACGATATGTTTACTATAATTTTTTTAAAAGAATGTGAATATTTCATAGAAAATGAAGATATTTTTGTAAAAAAGTCGCTCTTTTATGAAATAATTGATTATAATTGAATATTCATTTTACAATAGCATTTTGCAAAATTAAAGCTTTCGGAATCTGACATTTCCACCACTATTCGATGTAATCCGATGATACGTTTCCAAGGAATATTATATCGCGATCTCTCTCTCTCTCGTTGATATTCTAGTGTAACAATGGTGATGATGATTCGCATCGTTTGAGATCTTTTCCAGGCGGAAGAGCTCGGCGGAAAATCTGGGTTGCGCTCTTAATGCACCTCGGTTAATGATCTTAGATATTATTTTCTTTTTGGAGGGTGTACTTTCGTAAAATGGATTTCTCACGGGGATATTCAGTACGAATGTGTGATTTATTCTACATGAGATTTTTTTTTATTTTTTTTAAATCAAATATGTACATTATTAATTTTTTATATACATAGAAAATGAAGGATCATAAAAGAATATATTTTTAATTTTCTGATTTAGTATACTCTTAATTTTATGATATTAACAAATAAAATCTGAACTCTTTTTTTATTGCATGACACGAATTTTGCTATTTTCTTAATATTTTTGGATATTATTTGAAATTTTATAACAATAAAATTTTTTAATATCTTTTTATATTATAAACATTTCTCAGATGTCTAATATCGTAAAATTTACTTTAAATTGTAAAATTAAGTGATTTATTTTCTACACTTGTGTAATCTGTTGTAAAGCTTACAAAAATCTTTTACTCTCTTTGAAAAATAAGATATTTGGATTTATGCCCTGTATATCATACACCAAGATTTTCTTTTATCTCAAAAATACTTCGCTTGATCATCCGATTTCGATTCTTTAATAAAGAGACTGTCTCACATCGATGTGAAAAGAGTTAATTCGAAGGATTCTCTCGTGTATTGTAGGATGACCTCTCTAGCAAGCGAAGCAATCGATACTCCAAGAGAGCTAACAATGGACGATGAAGATCTATCGTGAGAGCCATTATAAAGTTCTTATTGTGGACGCTCTCTGTCTCTTCGTTGATATCAATATCCGCCCCGTGAAAGTCGATAAAACTCATGGCCCATTGAACACATTGACGGAAAAAGTCGCAATCGGGAATTCATTAACATCTCGAGATTTCATTGTTCCCGTCGGATATTTACCAGCTCCTTCGAGTTGTGCAACCATCACGTTATCTCTCGTATGCGAGTTTTGTCAGTATATTGTGAATAGAAATAAAAATAAGAGTGTTATAAATTCAGATTCAAGAAGATTTATTAAGATCTTTTATCCATTAAATTTTATTTTAATTTCTTTATCTTCGCTCATAAAATATTTTGATAGGATGCTCATGTATACAAACGTACATCTTTAGATTCCAATTAGACTCCAACATTCTGACAACAATCATTATTGCTAGAAAGTAATATTAGATGATATATTAAATTACGAAACGAAGGCACAATTAGAAATAGAACGTAACTACAGAATGCGGTAAAGAAAGTGGGTTAGAAGACGCAGGGCTTTACAATAGTTACGCAGTTGTCATTGCACATTGCAGGTTTTAACGGTTGCGCCGAAAGCCATTAACGCCGGGGCAGGTGCGGCGATTCGAAGTTTGTTGAACCGTAGATAACGAAGTGGCGCGACGCGTTGCAGGTTGGAAAGGTAATGATGTGTGATGCGATACGAGTGACACATGTAAACGGGCCACGTAGCAGCAGCCGACTACCTATGCAGTCGCTGCTCGCTCGCTCGCTCGATCGCTCGCACGACGTGTTGAAGCGACGGCACGCGTGCGGATCGCAACGGCGTTAAACAGAGCCGTGCATTCTAACGGGCCCGACGAGGTCCACGCGCAGCTCGTTAAACGCCTGCGAATCCAATTATGTCGTTCTGAGCCGCGTAATCGGGGACGGAAGGTCTCGACGGCGTTAAGCGGCACGTTAAAAGCTTTGATACTGTGAATCGTGAAATGTATAGTAATGACAAGAAAAGAATACTCTCGAGATTATATTATGTTAATTATTTTATAATATTCTATATAATATTAATATTTTACAATATTTTAATGAGTAATTGTCTAAACTACAAATTTATATAAGACATTAATTACATAAAATAATTTGTGCGCATCATGACATTTTAATGATAAATATATTTAATTGTACATGCATAATCTTGCATGTAATTTGCACGTTTCAATATATATATTATTTTCAACGCTTTTTTTCGCAACTACGGTATTTTTACCGTTATTTCACTCTCGCGACGTAATTTCCGTATCCAGAGTTAAACCTTCGGCGAATGTTGATAATTAGAGCAGGTTGAATTAATTTCTGCATTAGCGCGCATCGGGTTTTTTATGCATCTTCGAGTGCGTTATACTTGCACACATCGGCACCAATCTCCGTTACTTTGGTCTGTATTTTGAACAAAATCGGAGATCTGGCGTAATTAAATTGTTACGTCGTTGCGCTCTGTGTTGGAATTTTAGTCCAATTGCCATTTTCCGCTACTCGCAATAACGAATTGCTCGTTATTGTTTGCACGCGTCTTTGAAATCGAAGATAAATAAAATTTTAAAAAAGATTTGATTGAAGATGTTATTGTGTGTGTGTGTGTGTGTGTGTGTGTGTGTGTGTGTGTGTGTGTGTGAGCGCGCGCGTGATGAAATTATTTAATATTTTATTAATTAAAAACAGCAAATAAATTTGGCAAAATATAAATGTTAATTAACACATATTACAATGTAATTTTCGTAATAAATGTCGTAATAAATTTCTCTTCTGCTATTTTAATCACAAATTATAAATTTACAATTCTTTTGAGGTACTCATTTGGAAATTATTGAAATGTATATTTAACTGTAATCTTTTATTATTAAGTAATTAAAAAATATAGAACTATGTTTTTATCTTCAAAAAAGTTCCATAATAATTTTATAATTTTTGAGTTCGTTCCGAGGTAGAAAAAAATTTAATAAGATATTTAAAGCATCGTCAACTAGGTATCACTGCCTAGAAATTAACATCATTTATCATTTCTTAAGTTTTTCATGCGGTCTCAGAATCACACCGTCATTTCAAAATCGAGGAAAAAGTCAACGAGGATAAAGTAATCGATCTTTATGATAGACCGACGGCTTTATGATAGGCCGACGTCACGTGAGGCGCGTTTAGGTATTATTATTATTCGTGCATTTGATGGAGTCTTTTCCAACCCGTCTCGCTTTGATCTCGCGGATCGATTCCGCGGTCGTTAATTATCCTCGCCGACTGCAGTTGATTGACTTTGCCGCAGTGAACCGATTAATTACGCTGCCAAGATCGAGGGAATGAATCATCTTGCTCCGAGGCTTCATTACGAAACTGCGAAGTTTAACAAACTCGTCTCGTCCCCCTATCTTTCCCTCTCCTCTCTATTTCTCTTTCTCTCTCTCTCTCTCTCTGCTGCAAGTGTCACCTTTGAAGTCTCGCTAGAAACTCGATTCGTCACATTCGATCGTGAGAAATTCCTCTTATGTCATGTAAAATTAGATTTATGCATTCAATTGCAATTATTCATTAAACGCATTCGTCTTTGTTACTATTATTCTACTGCTCAACGCAATATATTCCCATTGTTCTTTTTCTTATTTTGCATTTAAATAACGCGGTCGATAATATATATCCTACATGTAGATAGGAATATAAACGCGGAAAGTATTTGCATTAAATGTTCCGAATCGATGTTTCCATACAATAATACGAACTTCCTACGTGTACACACTTATTTAATTTCGAGAACTGAAGTGAGGCGCGTAATAACGATTTAATTGTATATACAAATCTATTAATTCATTAATTTTCCTATACTTCTACGGGAGATTTGGGAA
Source organism: Cephalotes varians (assembly GCA_037157785.1). Taxonomy (NCBI): domain Eukaryota; kingdom Metazoa; phylum Arthropoda; class Insecta; order Hymenoptera; family Formicidae; genus Cephalotes; species Cephalotes varians. The sequence goes on from JANQDE010000003.1 coordinate 2,663,081, forward strand.
ATAGGACAGATAGCTCTCCATTTCCGGGATTCTGTTTCTCGTTAATTAATAATCAGCCTGCCTGTTACACGTAGCGTAACATAGTTGCATTTCGTTTCCACGAACGCACACTAATGCAGACGACGCATTGCACGGTCTGACGTTGCATTTGCCCAGATTCTTGATTTCATTCATAGTCAGCATCGCGTGCGGCCTCGCTCGCTCGCTGGAAATTCTGGATGGTCTGGCCTCTACCTTTTCCCTTCGCTCCCCTCCCCCACGCCCCTTCCCCGTAGCTTCAATGCTACGGGCACAATATCGCGTTTCACGGCAGAAATACGGCAACCCTACAACTGAAAGCACACGCGAGGGAGTTAAAGCGAATCCACGCGATGCCTCACTCTCGATGATCCCGCCGAATGAATTATCCGAATGTATCGGAGTATTGTAGATTTCTACTTTTGTAGTGTCGATTAATTCAATGCAATTCATTGATGTTTAAATGTTTTTTTTTTTTTAGAAATCAATTCATACATATTGCGGTATCCAACACAACGTCTTTCACTTAATTTAAAATTACAGAGATTTTGTCATTGTCAAAATTTTTATCCGATTCTATTTATCTTTGCGATTTCTTTGAATGATTAAATTTACGATTTTTTTAAAATCATTTTTTAATATCATCCGAATATAATTATCGAGAATGCAGCGTGTAAAGCGGGTTTTACGTTTGTCGCGCCCTGGCGCATATGACTGTATCTTGCCTGGTATCATGCATAAACATACCGGCGAGAGAGGAGAGGGAGAGAGAGAGAATGAAATCAGCGTTCGTTCCGGCTGCAGCGCAATGCAGCGATGTCGCGTTTGTTCCACTGCGTTCGTGCGCAGAAATGCAACGCCGGCCGTCGTGCCGGAGAGGAAATATACTACTTTGCCCATTAAGCAACAACAACAAACGCGACGTTCCTAGCTTTTCTACTCTCGCTCTTCTGTAATCAGCGTCGGAACGAAAACCAGATGCACTCTTGTTCTTTTCTGGGCGCGAGCATAATCGAGCTAAGATTCGGATGATATATAATCATTGATAATGTTACTAATATTGGTTCTGTACTTAAAAGTAAAAAAGAAAGAGTTTAGAATTATTTAGATTCAAGACATAAATCAGATGAATGAATGTATTGTTAAGTATAATCGAAACTTTTATCGGAATGTGATTTTACTATATGTTATTGCGTTATTTTTAAATTATTATATTTAAATGTTGCATTAGATTTACTTACTTTTGTTATTTATAAAATTTCTTTAACAATGATAGAAATAAGTCAAAATTGATTTTTTTTTTAAAATTAAAAGTTAAAAGTGCAGAGTGCGAAAAAGTAAATTGCTAAAATGAGTGAAATACTGATAAAAACTGAAACATCCGGAACTGAAAACGGGATTAAATGAGGTAGAAAAAAATTGGGACATCCACGGTAAAGACACGGAGCTCAATGGAGCTCTCCATGTGATAAAAAAAATTATAAAGGATACAGAATTATATACATAAAGAATAGCGCGGGAGGTACGTAAATGACATCCGTGCGAAATTTGTAGAGAAATTCCGCGTAAAAGAGAGGAACATCATTACCAGGGAATGGCATAACTCGACAACGTCATCGTGTCGCTCGTATGCGTCGTGTACGCGTGTGTGTGCATGTATGTATGTACAGTGATTCGAAATGCCGAGCTTCGTACTTATGTGCGATGAAACCAAGCCGGGCGAGGATGTCTCTCGCTCCCGCAGCAAAAGGGCGCGAGGGAGAAGCTTTACGGTATTATTGGAAGAGCCTCGCGTTCCCTCGCGCGCGCGCGCGCGCGAGGTATGCTTTGCAGACGTTTGCTACGACGCACGAGGGTCACGTACTTATTGTGCGTATCAAAGCGCGTCGCGCGTTTCTTACGAGCCGGAGAATGCCGGTGAGTCATGCGACGAACGCTTTCCGCCGTTTTGGAATCGCGCGAATGCACACGGGGCGAGCTTTTCCCCGCGGTCCCCCCGTCCGCGGGTTACCGGGCGTGCCGGCTGCCGGGCGTGGATCTGCCACAGGGAATGGATGGTGTCGTTAGAGACGCGATATTGGAGCCTCGCCGGGTAGGCACACGTACGGTCACGTGGAAGGTAACATATTTAATCGTGAATAAAGATGTAAGCAAGCGTACCGTATCCCACGGCTTCGGAGATTGCGCTCCGTATCTAGGCACGAGGGAAGCTTTATGCGATCTGTGTGTAAACCCATTGGAAAATATTTTTCTGCTTATTACGGGGAGTACGATAATTTATGGTATATATAAATTGCACGTGCAGCAATTTTACGTCGTAAATTATCGCGATATTAAAGTCTCCGCGTACATGTACGTACGATTACTTGGAAAGAGTATCTGGTCGTGAGAGTAAGGACGTTTAAGTGTGTATTGTATCAGTGAGTTGAGGATCTTCCAGTAAGCATTTTTGGAATTGAACAGATATAAATATGAACAGATATGAAAGAAAAATATTAAATCATACATATATATATATATATATATATATAGCAGAAAGAGGATTAAAACGTAAATAAAGTCGATAAAAACGAAAATTAATTTTTTTACCGTGAAATATTGCACGCTGAAATTAGTCGAGATAATCAATTGCCAGTCAATATAGGCTGTTTAATTGGTGCAGCTCGATGCAATTCTTATGGAACATGGACGCTGCACAACGGTTCCGACAGCGTTCAGCAACAGTCGGCTAATACAGTCGGCTCTTGTCCTCCTTTTGTTTTTTTCCTCTTCACGCCGCGTAACGAAACGAACGGTGGCATTGTCGTTTTCGACGTACTCTTATCCTTCATCGATATAGCATGCGGAGTGGAATGAACGTCGTTAAGTCGACACGGTGGTAAGAGCGTGGGCGCGAAAGCATCGGTTGGGGCAACCGAGTGACGGCTTGTAATTGTACGTATTTTCTGCCGTGTGCTGTACCGTTAATATAAGTGGACGTCGATGTCGAATGATCGTCGATGCGCTCTAGAGGGTGTCCCAGAAATCGTTCGCCAGATTCCCCACTAAATCCAAAGTTGATCTTCCGGCAAACATTTCACCTCTACGAGCTATAATTTCCATTAAACATACAATTTTTCGTTAAAAAGAAGATATTTTACAATATTTGAAAATAATAATGAATAATAATGTTAACGATAATTATTAACTACAAATAATAATCAAAATATCAATTAATATATGAAATATAAAATATCAATTGATATTGTAATTTTTATATATGTACACAATTTTTCCATATAAAATCATTATCGAAAGTATAATAAAAAATTATTTAAAGTCCAACAATGTTCAAAGCGTAGTTCGAACTGAAAAATTTTAATTTACATACAAATATTATTAGGCAGCCAAGATCTAGTCTCGACCGTTTGGCAGTTCTTTAATTGTGTGATTCACAACAATTTACGCGGTCTAAATTTATTATTATAGTATATTTTTTTATTATTATAGTATTATTGAAAAATTATTAATAAAATATTCTATAAAAAAACTTTATTGGAATAGAGAATTTTTTTATATTACTTTTCTCGTTTTTATCCATACTTAAAATAAATACAGTGTTGTAACTATTATGTTTAATTAAATTTTTAATACGCGCGATTTGAGCGATATGTACGACTTTTGCGACACCTTGTATACGGCTTTGCCACGAAGCATCGTAATTTACGAAACGATTGACTACATCAAAAAAACTCGATTGAATTATTATTATTACTTACAAAATTCAACGTATTTTAAACGCGCAGTTTCGTGTCCGTTATATCTCGCAGGCATATCGAATGCAAATTTATATTGATTCAAGGGTTTGAAGGAAGAGGAAAGCTTATGTAATAACCGTAATAATAATAATAATGAGCCGCGTAATGGTAGCGAGAGATTAATCGTTCTGTCTTCACGTGTGTATCCCGTGCCGATTGCATAACTAACTTAAATCCACACCAGATCTCGATGTCTCTTCGAGAAAAGTCCGAAGTGAAGAAAGATCGATTATCTCTAATCACCGTATAGTTGATCGGCCATTTATTACGCCGAATTAAATTATATCGGTTTATCTTCTCATTTATTATCGCTACTTTACATCGTATATCGATCTATCTTTCAATTATCGTTCCAACACGATTCGTTTGCCGTTAACACGCTCCACATTTATCAATCCTCGCAAATTGTTGTATGAGATCTCGGGGGACCTGTCGCGTATCATAACGAACTGTCCGCCCATTTGTGTCTACCTATTATTAGCGGAATTCTCTAGAAAGGGCATAAATCTCGCCTCCCACCTCGCTTCTCTGCGATGATCGCGCAAGGCGAAGTTTATCGCGAGTACGCTCGCTGAAGTATACCAACGAGTTGTACCAGTGAAGAGGCGCTTTGATCACGGTCGTTAGCGAAGTTAGCTCTCGTAAGGTAGCGCGGTAAACTACATTGAGAAGGGGTGTAGTCGGAGCCGATAGTCGATCTAGGAAATGTATCGTTTGCGATAGGTAGCTAACTGATAAGCGGCTTCACCGTCTTCGTCTTTCTCTTATTCTCTCTCTTTCTCTTTCTTTCTCTCTCTCTATCTTTCTCGCTTTCTGTTTTTGTCTCGCCGCACCTCACTCACGCTCTCGGATCGCGAGATAACTCGTACGTGTTGCGTATGCATAATGTCCCTAATTACTTTACATTGTTGCTGTTGCGCGTAATAAATGTGCGGCGACTTGCGCGCGAGCGAGTGTACCCGGTGTCTTCCGTGCGAGATTTACTGCCCCGAGATTACGAGAGTCCGAGAGACCTTCCTACCTCCTTCTCTCTTTCTCCCTCTCCATTTCTCGATCTCTCTTCTAGACGGGCGTTTCTCGGTTCCTTTTTTGCTTCTTTCGGTTATCAGCTATATCAGTTCTACACGGAGCTCGACCGTGCGCTTCGTTTCTGCCGTTTTCTTTTTTCTCGACAGTTTTTTTTTTCTTTCGCCACATTCTCTCAGAGAGAGAACGAAGGACCGAGAATAAATCCTCGTTTGATTGTTACATATCACGAGTTACAGATTGCAACTCCGTCTATACACTTTATTTGCACTGCGCGGCTTTCAATATTTGCGACATTGTTGACATTATGTCGACGAAAAACACACACATACACACATCTATCAATTTTTTATTCGTTAGCTGTCACACCACTTTTTCCCTGTCTTATTTTTATTGTTTCCGTTTTTCTATCTTTAAGAGAAAAGATAAATATTATATGTTCTTAAATGTTTTCAATTATATTCTTTAGCATTAAAAGAAATTTTTTTTTTAATTTATATCTTGCTATCGAATCATAGTAAAATCTGTAATTTCTATCTGAGATAACTGATAATTAAGAATTTTTTGAAATTAATTATATATTTTCGAAATTTATATTTTTATATGTGAAATATTAATTTTACAACAAGAACAATACCAGGTATGAATACATTTTTATGCATCGTCACATGCACTCAGGGGGCCACGGAAGGCCCACTTATTCGACGCGCATGTTATTTAAAACGCAATCCGTGTTTTATTCGCGTCGACATATTCGCATTTCCTGCGAGACACATTTGCGCGCGCGAAAATAACTTTACGACACGTCCGGGCCACGCTGTAATCGCGCTCGTAATTATCGTCGCGCTTCTCGATCTCGTTCCATATTCCCAGAAGATTCGTCCGTGTCATCGTGCAGGCCGTGCGAAAATAGATATGTCGTGTAAAAAGCGATTAAACGCAAGAACACGTGCGCGAGCGACGAACATGTAGAACTCATTTTAGCTCGCATGACGGAGACCACTAGTAATTTCGAGCTATATTGTAGACTATATGTTTTCGATTTGTAAAAAACAGATGAGATAAAGTACTAGAGATATGTGTGGAGTGTGAAGGCAAAATTCAACATTTTTAATTTTTTAATTAATAAATTAAGAATTTTTTTTTATCTGTGTCTTATTATTGCTTGCTATTTTCAAATGGAGATATGTCGGCAAATTAACATTTTTAATTTGATTTTGACATTAAAAGTGTAATCCAAATCCGAGTAATTCACTCACATCTGCATATATTTTTCCTTTTAATATGTAGCAGTAATAGGAACAGTGAATTTGCTCTTTTTCATATTTCTTACGTAATACATTCATATTAACGAAAATGCTGTAGCTACACGAACGCGGATGGACGCAAATTCGTCGGATGCAGCTGGAAACGGAGTTAAGCAATGTTCGATAAATTAAAAGAGAATATTCGCAACGGTTCCACGCACAAAGCTCGCGTCCGTGATGACGGAATTTTTCGCAATTACGACAATTTTAAGCTCCCTTTTGGCGCGCACGTTCCGTATCACCAGAGTCGCGTTTCTCCCTTTAATCACGCTAATCACCGCACGCGCGCGATTCGCGCAAAAGAGAAGTACGCGGATTACGTTAATGAACAGATTAAAATCGCGATGTTGCCAATCCCGATTCGTTTCTCTGTCGAGTATCGCGTTTGATCCTCTTTGCACGTTGCTTGTGGCAACCTGTATAGATCGTGGTCTCTTTGTGCGCGTTATTCCGCGACGCTCAAAAATATTAGAAATAATATTTTTTCGTGATTGAGGATAGAGGAGATTTGAGAACGGTAGCTACAATAGTCGGTTTGCTTTTCATATAATGCGGATACTTTATAATCTAAAGAGAGACGCGTAAATCGTGTCACATAGACAAAACGCAGCGTAACCGTCGGCGATTTTATAATCTATGGCAAAGATCTTGGTTGTGAAACTCACGTCGCGTCGCGTTAAAAGTGAACTGATATCGTCGTCCGACATGCATTATCTTACTTGCGACGGTAGGAGAGGGTGGAAAGACAGAATTAAATGTGCCGGTCACGTAGAGCCATCATCGACGTAGGTCGGAAGTTTAAAGAATCTTTAAACGTTCCGCGAAACGATTTGTTCGACCTTGCCAATAATAATCTCCACCTACTTAAAGTCGCTGTTCGTTCAATGACATTTCAACAATTACGTTGTTCCTCGGGTCGATTTATTGCGGAAGGTCGATTTGCATCAAACCTGGGACAAAACGCTGGACGCAAAAAGGGTTGATCGATTAAAGTTGGTTTTCTGGATAACGTAGCGCATTTGTTCGTTTTTCGCATTAATTCGAGGAATTAACTTTGCCGCGCTGCTCTTTTTACGGTATTCCGAATATTGCGCTGCAAACCTATACTTCTGCGACTTAAGCGGCGTTAACTCAAATTATCGGGTCATTATATATAAAATATCGTTATTGTATCGAGTAATTTTTGCGAGATAACAAGAACTGTATTTAACGTTTTTTTTTGCACGACGTTTAAAATGAGAAATTCTCCCGGTTTATCAGGAAAGGAAAGAGAGAGGAATCTTTAAAAAGATCTCTCTATCCGCTTTTTGCACTTAGGTATTAACTGGCTCTAAATACAGGGATAATCGATTTGATAACTTCTCTCTGACATCTCCATGTTGCTAAAGAGGAGTTAAATGACGCCAAAGAGTCTGACGTGTTTTAAATCGACTCGTCTACTTCAGCACAACGCTCGATTTCTCTTCGCGGTGCGCTATTATTAAAGCCTGTTAGTCTATTTCGTATAGCGCTGCCGCGTGCTGTGCTGCAATGCGAGCCAGCAAAGCAAATGCATTATTGGCTTTATTGTACGTATTCCGCTGCGAAACCCTCGGACCTCAGCAGGCACCACCTGAGTACACCAAGCTGTTGCAGAGACGGCGCAAGATCAATCGGGATCTAGCCAACGAGACTTCTTCCCCTCTCTTCTCTCTCTCTCTCTCTATATATATATATATATATATCAACCTGTTAGATCAGGGTTAATACTCGCTCGATGTAGGGTAATTTGCCCAGGTTACGTTAAACATGAAGGCAAGGGTTAAATCGCTGAGACGATGCTACAGCTCTGTAATGGCTGTTCTTTCTCTCTCTCTCTCTCTCTCTCTCTCTCTCTCTCTCTCTCTCTCTCTCTCTCTCTCTCTCTCTCTCTGTCTCTGTCTTTCTCTCATAGATATGTAATGTATTATATAAAAGCGTGAATACATGTACATTGCCGATCATAAGTTTCGAGGACACATATCATAATGGGAATCTCATAAACGTGACTTTTTTTATTGATTTTAATCAGATATCTCAGTAATCGAATCAATAAATGAAAAATTTGAAATGAAATTGAAATAAAATTAACTTGAGAAATTGAATTAAGAGCGATTTATTTTCATGCCTTTAATTAAAATATTAAAAAACAACCGTCTATTTTTCATCGTGACTCGAAAAGAAATGTCAACTTTAAATTGATTGAAAAACATATTCTTGTTTACCTTCTATTTCTCTTTTTCATATATCTGTATAACACATTTTGTAACGCGCGATCGAGAAGTGTTCGCGGCAAGGAGACGTTTCTGTTAAGGACATGGGGCTGTGACAGGGACAAGGACATAGACATGCCTCGCGTCCTGGACCGCGTCCAAGCCACGAGGAATTCGGGAGTTCGCTTTCCGTGCGCGCAATGCCGTCTGCGGAGTCACCATTATGCAAAGCATTCCATTCCGCGAGGGCCGCAGAATCCTCGTACTCGACACCTAGCTATTCGCGCACCAGACTCAGCGGCGACGTCGACGACGAGAGCGACATCGATGCTGTCGCGTTGTCTTTTGTAGCATTTCCACGTAGCATTTCTCGTCATTTTCTTCTAGAAGACTTAAGTCCAATCTTTAACTTAAATTACCATATTTAGTTAATTTTTATAAGTTGACTATATATACGATTTGAGTTTATTTAATTAAATTTATTTAAACAAGATACGTCGAAGTACAAAGTAAATATTCCTTTGAAAACCTTGCATCTTGAAAAGGATAGAAAGGATTATCCGCCGTAGTTATCTGTTATCGATCGTTCTAGACATCCGTGACATTTGCATTTTCGATGTATATATGTATGACACAATTCCAGAGAATAACGCTGAATATCACTCTCGAAAGATCCGTCACGATTCGAGTCGCTCGACTAGAAATCACGCGTAGATATTTGCGAATTGCAAGTATTTCGACACCGTCGATGCAACTCGTGCACTTCACGATGAGATCGTAAAAACTTAACGTGTTTAATGAGAGCATGACACAGCGTTGAAATAAATGTAATATAACGCATTCGCACGATGACCCTTCGACCACTGCGTGTGTACCCGTCTCTGGGTGCATCGTAGGTCAGTGCACCGGTTGGAAGTGCACACGCGAGAGAGAAAGAGCGAGTATTGCATTTTTGCCGCTGCCGCCGTCGCCGGTTTCAACATTTCCCGCGACACGAGCATGAATACTACATAATGTCGCTAATAATCCATCTAATCGCTCATAATTCCTCTCGTAAATCTGTACGCGCTGGAATAAATGTTCGCCGGGAATAGTAAATGCCGATTATCTATTATTCGAAATTTAACAATGTTACAATTAATTAAATTTTTTTGACAAGATCATCCGATTTAATTTGTTTGGAACATCAACGATAAAATGAGATTGTCAGAAATCAGATATGTAATAATGTTTGATGAAAAATATTGAGAATTCTTAGGATTAAGTTTCGAATGAACACGGTTGAGTTTTATTTGTACACAAAGATGTTATGTTAAAAGTTATACGAAAGCATTTTTCGAAGAAGCAGAAATGAAAAGCTTTCAGTAGAAAAATATTGTCTAAATGTAAAGACGCTTGCAGAAATACTAACATTGATTTTATGACTATTATCGAAATAGATTTTTCGCTGTCGTTCGATATCAATTTCGAGATGACGGTGGCTTCGAATGAGGATATTTATTGTCGAAGATGCGGCATGCTTCCCACGCCAAAAGATCCGCGTCCGGTTGAAGATTTTCTGCTACGTCAGATACTACGCGCGATAGTCTCCTTTTTATATTTCCTTACACCGATTTTTAGACATTCGTCCAACGTTGCTCTTTCCTCCTCGCTCCCTCGCGTACAGATGATAGATACTGGTCATTATTATTTCCCATTTATCTCCTAATCGAAATATATATCACGAGCTTTGCAGAAATAGCCAAGAAAGAAAAGGCTGCTGCTCGCGAACGTGCTTCAGCACATATAAATCATTCGCTTCTTCGCCACATTCGCGCTTCCATTTCGGACGCAAATCAGATTTCAAGAATTCTGCTAAAATAGATATTTCAGTAATATTCGCAGCTATGTTTCACTTAAATTAATTATGTTTCAGAGATGCGCTATATCCTTCAGTATAACGTTAACCAGTTAAACATCCTTTGAGATTCATTATCCGACTTTCGAAAGAATTACTCAAAGCAGACAAATTCTCTTGCAATTACGTGGATTGTTTTCAATTTGCCAAGCCCTTTCGAACCACAATAGTGGAAAAGACGAATATATCCTTTGTGAATACTTACTGGCGATGGAACGCTTTTCGTGGGGAATAGTTTAGCCCTTTCGGGATATTGGATATCGCGGCTCCTGACTCTCGCATGCTCGAAAATGCGGCAGGAATAATCGCATAATCGGATAGCGCAGGTTGCTTTCCATGCATCCTCTCCGGTATCCTCTCGTTTGGTTTTCATGCCGGTCTCGGAAGTTCGCATGCGATCCAGCAATTACGAAACTAGTTTAACTTCATCCCGTGGAATTATTAAGTAATCTCTTATTTGTGCGCTTGTCGCGGATTACTCTCCTTGTTCTTTTTTTTTTTATTTGTCAAAAGTTTCTCGCGAACGGGAAAAAGCATTTTACTTATTAGATTTTGTGTATTGATTTGAAATCACGATTCGTCTTTTTTTGGTCTTTTGGAAAAAACATTTTATACTACATAAAAAACATTTTATGTAGTTAATTTATACATATATACATGTTTAATTTTAAATAAACATAAAGTTTATTGTTTCTTTTTCATTTCTCTCACCAAGTTACTTAAAATTAATATCTCACTAGAGAAAACTAAGACGGAGGAATATTTTAACTTCAACTTACTATTTTCCAACTGTTCTTCCCAAATTAATGCTTTGCGCAAAGTGGTACTTTTTATGCTAATTAAAGCGCTATATATATAATTTAATTTTTTCTTGTCTTCTCATTTCAAGATGTAGGTATGCGTATAATAGAGAACCAAAAAGCGAAGGAGATATCTTCGCAGCAAATTTCTACGTTATTTGTAACTTCTATAACGCAAGAGACATCGACGTCGTCGTCATCATGGTTCGAAGTTTCGCGTCATGGGAATTTCACGACGTAATTGTAATTAGGGACAGTTAATGTTACATGGCAGGGGGACCAGCCGGCGGGGTTATTCGGAGATTATGGGACGGTGGTATATATATCTCGGTGAATCCGGTCCAAAAGGACCTCTCGCTTGCCGGCAGCGAAGAGAGTCTTACGAAGAGCATCTCGCGGCTCGGAAGTTGGTGAGTTACCAACTACTCGCCGCCTCAATCGAGCGGATAATCTGCTAGCCTGTCTTGTTCCCCGGAGGCAACAGCCTGCGCCGTCCAGGTAACGCTTGCGAGATAACGAGAGAGAAAGAGACAGTGAGTAGAGACAGAAGATGAAGAGGGAGGAATATGGTTGTCGGTATGAAATACGCAGGCGACACCGCGATAAGTCCTGTCATCGAACTATTTTGGAATTGGCTACTCGAGAGATTTAATGGCACGTGGAAGAATCCCGCGAGGCATCCTTGCGCATCTGCAAGACTTTAGCAGTGTTATCAATGATGCGGCGAAACGAAAGGAAACAAGACAATGATTCTTTGTTACAAATCCGTCACTATCGAAACTATCTTTCGTTACTGTTCATTATGGGTGTATCGTTCAAGGGAGGTACTTTTCTTTAAGCAAGCGCGCACTCGACTAAGCTAGTGCATCAGCGATAGTGGCGAGTGGCATAGTGGTTATTGTTCGGGCTCGGAGCGAGGCTATTAAGCGACTGAAGGAGGATTATGAGAACCCGCCTCTCCTTTGATCCCTTGAGCATGACCGAGAGGAGCCGCCTCACCTCCTTCGCGTAGAAATCGAAGAGTTAGTAACGGAAGGACACGTTGGTTATACGTCACGGGCCATGGATTTCATCCTCCTCTTTCTTCTCTTATAATTCGCGGCTGCCATTATTCCACCTTCATCCCCCGTCTTCGGGATAATGGTGAGACGTCGATTCTTACGATGTGCGCGCTCGAATGACATCGGAAGAGATTGCGTGTAACGCTGACTGTACATTCGATAGCAATACAAGCATACAAGCGGTCTCGGATTCGAGCTTGCTGCAACGCTGCATTGTAATTTACGAATGTAGCCTTACTTCTTAAAATTAACATTATTAAATATTTTGTCGGCATATCATAGAAAATATCGGATCTTGAAATCAAGGTATTATTAAGATATCAAAGAAGATACAGAAAATATATTTTATGACTATCGGATCAAACGTGCGCTTAAGATCTTTTCCTCTTGATCGAAGACATCGCAAGTTGTCATGCAACGTCATCGTGCGTCCGCCTATAGTTCGAACTTCGATCTTCGATCTTGTGACCTTGCGAAAATAGACAGACGGCATCTTTGTCTTCCTCTTCTTCGCGGCTATCGTCGAAGAAGCCGGTGCGGGAGAAGCGCGGACGTATGTACGTCGAAGCCTTACACACGCGAGCTGACTGTGTACTATACCACGCTGAATCCCGAAGGAAACCTCATTGTCTGCCGCGAGGTCCTCGTCTTCACCGGAATCTTGAATATTTATGACGTTCGCTTAAGTGAACACGAAGTTCCAGCGAGTTTTGGGTTTGTCTCAAAGGCGGAGCCGAGAGAAATTCTGTGCTGCTAGGATCTTGGTTACGGCGGGCCTTAGACTACGATTTATCACGGTCTAGAGAACCTTTCGCGTACGATCCTATGATCTTTGTTGATACAAGATACCAGCGCACGAGAGAATCTAGCGAATGTGGGTCTTAAAACACAGAAGGAATATATCCTTCATTTCGGGAAGAATTCCGAATATGTGAACTTCGATATTTGGAGATGGAAATCGCAACTTTATTTAGAAAATCACAAAATAATTTTAAAATACATGAAAATTTTAAATGATTTATAAATAAAGGTAAAATATTGTCTCTCCTTCGCTAAAATTCTGACAGTAATTATCCCGTTTGATATTTTTGATTGCATAAACTTTGTTTGAAACATATTTTCGAGGATTTTTAATTTCTCTAATTTTACATCACGGCATTTTTAACTGTTATTGAATTTAAGTTTTCAAGAATTGCCGGAATTAATTTTGATAAAAAATTCATTTTACTTTTCAAAGAACTTACTTCAGTTCGCAAAATATTCCTATTATCGAACATCTTCTCTATTCCTTATTACTTTTTCTCTTTGGCACCGAAGTCGTGAAAACACGTAAACAAACTCATCGTGAGAACGAGCGGAAGCTCGTAGTAAATGGTTAAAATTTAGCGCTAATGCCGTTCCCGGGAGAGTGCGCGAGAAAGCGAAGAGTCCACAAAGTTTAGGCGGCATTAGCTTTTAAGCCACTTCCGGCAGTAACGCAACGTAGCACGGGCATTTATATTTAAAGTTCCGCCACACAACAGTTTGCATTAATTACGTCCGCGAATAAACGCCCATCGAAAGCATGGCCATGCCGTTCCATTTCAAGGACGAGCCAAGTAAATTCATTAATTCGCTTCTTTTACGCGTTTCTCGCTCGTTGTTTAGGAATAACAATGTTACGAGCTCGCTTTATTTCGTCGCCGGACGGCCGACGATCTGTCAGCTTTATTACAGGTCGAAAAATAAACCGGGTAGCTATGACGACGCTTTTATCCCGCGATACGACACATGTCTTATTTTGCATGCGCGAACCAATTTTTTGCCGTTCTTTCTGCGAATATGAAAAAGAACGTTTCGGCTTCCAAACATGCGTCGACCATTTGAAAAAGTTAAGAACATTATGTTATTTAAATGTGATGTTATTACATGAATGTCTGTTTTATTAATATTTTACTAATATCTATTTTTTTCTATTCTTTACAGGTAAGAGTTCGTTTATCAACGGCCATACAAGTTTTTTAATTATTGTTGTTTGCTGCTCGGTAAGTGAAACTTCAAATTTGAATTTATGCATAAAGACTTCTTGTATACAGATTTTGTGTCTCGTCGATGAAGAATGGCTTTTCGAGAGTTTCGCAATTCTGCATACGGTTTTCTTTCGTGAAAAGGTTGATCGCTACCGGTAGATCCGCTCAAATGAATCGATACGTTTCCGGAAATGGTCCATAATGAAACGCATTATCTACCGATGTTTATTTTAAACGATGTCGATTTATCAGGCTAATGACTAGGAAGCGCCGCTCCCTTCTTCCGGAAATTCGAATTAATGAATTAATGATTATATTCCCATACCGTTCATTTAAAATATTACAATGCACGGAAAGAACGATTTTGCTGAGGGATCTAAAATTTTGCTGGGTACAGATCTGAAGATAATTTTGTTGAATCATTAGAAATAATAAGAAATAATGCTACAACAAATTTTGATATTCTAATTTTAGCGTTTTACATAATTATTTTGATAGTTCAAACAATGTATTTTTTGACCTGTTCTAGCTAAAATTTCAAATCTTTCAGCAAAATCGTTCTTTCCGTGTGATCTTCCATATTTAATCGCGCCTAAGTAACCACGACCAAGTAAAAGGAGTGAGGTAAAAAACATGTTACTCTTAGTTTTTCCAGAAATGCAACAATTCTTTTTTTAAATTTTATATCGTTCTGCGAAAAAAATTAAGAGAAAAGTAAATGGAAAATTTATAAAACATTTATAAATGTAAACCCATTAAAATATGCAGGTGTATTAATCATCTTTATCAATTTTAAGTTCGATTTACCATTGAACAAATAGTAAAAATTTAATTAGTCAATTGTTTTAGTGGTCACCGTAGTTATCGATAATCTTTTTTGTTTTATAACATTAATATTCCTGTAAATAGCCGTCTTTTTTACCGTTCTTTAATATTTAAATATTTAAATACACGCGCGTGCGCGAGATACAATTTAAATAAAATTTTATTGCAATATATAATATTGAAATTTGATTTTTTTACATTCATATTTTTATATGAATCGACCTCACATGATGTCATTTAAAAGATTATATTTCTATTAATAATTGAGAAGTATTTAATTGATGATTTAGCTAGATTACAATTAAATTTAATTTTTATTTCAATTTTTTTTTATTGGAAATATAATTGTTGATGCAATTTGCAACAGAAAAATATCAAGTGAAATGCTTAAATTGTTTGTCTTCAGCCATGTCAAACATGTTTCTAATTAAAAACCGGCTAATGATTGCCTCTGATTGTAACCAGTCGGGAACATACGAATCGAAAACGCGTGTATCGTTGTGGTTTTTGATCGTGTGTTTTTTACTTATTTATTCGCGCGAACAAATAGTCACGCGCC
Organism: Cephalotes varians; assembly: GCA_037157785.1. Taxonomy (NCBI): domain Eukaryota; kingdom Metazoa; phylum Arthropoda; class Insecta; order Hymenoptera; family Formicidae; genus Cephalotes; species Cephalotes varians. The sequence goes on from JANQDE010000003.1 coordinate 2,678,611, forward strand.
GTTAAATTACGCGGACTTATAGGGGCGTCATCATCCCCGTATCTGCATTAGAATGACCGCGATTCGTTACATATTCATATCGTATCAATCCCGCCCTCTCGATTTGAGCAAATAACGTGCAGGCAAAAACACACCGATAGTTACGATTATAGGCGAAAAAACGCTACCGATAAATGCACTTCTGCGAAAAATCGCGACCGCGTAAATATTGAATCCGCTCCGAGCGGCGAACACTCTGCATCGCTACTCTTTTAAAAACGTCAGCGTATTTTCACGCTTGCCGGATGAGTGTTAATTTCCGCGGTTTTCACTTCCGTTCGTCGTCGCGTTTTCGTTGTATCGAACTAAAAAGCTAAATTTTTAAATTGTAAAGTAAATTCTAAATTTGTAAATAATACCGTTTATAAATAATAATATATTATCAAATACATTTCAAATCGATATTTTCTCTAAAAATATGAATATTTTATTACAAGAAGATGAGGATAACTGTCTTAATTGAGGAATTCAAAAACAATTATTTTTAGAAAACGTGAATTTAAGACTTTAGTTAGAGAATTTAATTTGGAAAAGCAATTTTTTTTTAAATTTGTATGTACATTTATTATTTATTTATTCATTTATTATACTGTATTATTTATTTGTTATACTATTGATAATATGATTGGAAGAACATTTATTTGACATTGAAGTGCGATATATAACGCTGATAAAGCGGTAAGTCTGGTATTTAGATTCGCCGTTTTGCGTAACACAAATCGAAGAATTAAATCGGCGGATTATCCAGTTCCCGGGTTTGCCGCACACCATGAATTGTTAATTATGACAAAATTTCGATTCGCTAATTCGTGTTATTTGTTAAGTGTACGAACCCGCCCGATAGCGTTGGCAAATGGGCGGTTATTAGATATACATCACTCTTTGTCCGTAACCCGCGAAACTATCGATATAATTTTACGGCGCTCTTATTCTAATAGCTCGATTCATTATGCTTGGTTTACATTTCGATGGTGATTCACGCGACCGCAGGCGATAAACTGTGAACTGCAGTACGTGTATTTATCCACCGATATTGGTGCATATGTTAAATCAGCATAATTACGGGCGTATGTTTGCACAAATGTCTCGTGCGTGTGTATATAGTATTAGGCTCAAAATATTATCAAAATATCAAGAATAGATATACTTATAGACATACATATATAGAATATAGAATATATATTCTATATAGAACTATATAGAATAGATATATACACGTTATGTTTATTACAATTTCGTAGTTGATGATTGGTGTTATGTAACATAACGTTTAGCTATTATAATTTAGCTATGATCGCGAATTTCACCAAAAGCTATTATCACACCGCTAAACTGATTGATGTCACCAATGATCAAACATATCACGTTATTCTGAACACAATATCAAATAAACAATTTAACATTGGTGAAAATTACGCCATGTGGTATAATAAATTTCTGTCAAAACGTAATGTGATGACATTTTCTACATATTTTTTTACATCAGCAGGTTTATTTCTCGTCAAAACCGTTTGATCAATTAGATAGAAAATTTTGCTTTGTTCATCTCAAAATATGTAGTGTATGTAACAACGTCATATATTATTCAACACGATAATTATATGAATTAATATGATTACACACGCATAATTGATATTAAATAATAGTTTATTGTTTTGTCACTTTGAAGTACAATAAATTTCCGAGAAACGAGAACATAGCGAGACGGCTTTTTCATTTTTTTATATTGACGGACATTTATTTTTCGTCAAAGCCGTTTGATCTACACTCACGTTTTATTGTGAAAAAAATTGAGCTGCAGAAATCGATGGAATTTCGCGACGATGTTCGACTCGAAATCTATCAGGCGTTACACGAACGTCAGCCAGCCGTCCGAAACTTTTGTAATCAAATTCTTTTTTTTTTTTTTTTCATGTGACGTTTAATCAATGCTCGGGAAAAGTTCACAGAGAGAAAGAGAAAGGGAGAGAAAGCGTGCTTATTAATTAAATTATTTTTTCAGAAGCGCTGCGGACTGATTCGAGCGTAAACGTCTGTCTTTCTATTGAAACTCGTTCTAGAAATAGCGTTATCGCAATTTACTCGGCGGGGAACCATCTGACGGATCCATTGTAAATTTGATCACGTGATTTATGTCGCGCTGTCTAATATTTCGGCGTGTTGTATGGATACGGTGAACTCATCGTCGCCGTGATTATTTATGGCAATGAATTTAATTTGATTAGAGATTAAATAAATAAACCATTGTTTTTTTAAATTCTATTTTATTAAAGAGAATACATCTATTTCACATTATTTCTACGATTATTTATCATCTTCACAAATACAATATTTAAAGTATATTTTTTTATTTATAGTATTTATTTTTTAAATTAATTTTGTATAATATATATATATATAATTATTATAATTATTATATATAATACTATATATAATTATAATTATTATATACAATTAATATAATTAATATAAAATATTTATATTAATGATAACACAATTATTGTTGGGATTCTATATGTACTAATTATTAAAGATAATTCAAACATCTGTTGTGTGAATTTTGAGTAATCTGACAACAATACATATTATTTCGAATAATTTAAATATTATTATGTTATTCAGATATTTATAGTTTTAACATTACACACAATAAAGGAACGGTTATACGGATATAGAAGAACTTCTAATATTGGCGATATTAAATTAATTAGTAGTTAATAAAACAATTAATTTCATGCTTGTAAGAGAATCAATGTTTAATTTGTAAGATCACTTTACATTACGTAACAACATAAAGCGAGTAATTACTCGTTAACATCTTTTATATAACAAATGCATATTTTACGTTATAAATCTTGAAATAAATTATAGAATTTTTCTCTTTTAAATTAATGGGAATTAATTGTCGCGTTAAACGAAACTTTTATTTTTGTTTTCATTTAGTCTTATTATTTACACATAACTGACTATAGAATATCGCGAGATTATTCTGGCGTTCACGTCTCTTATATCACGCCTGTGTAAATATGCGCGTGTAATAATGCGCAAGATAAAATAGATATTTTTCGAGAGCGGGATATTGCCGGTGACGTTTGCATACGTGCTTCGTAAAATCGCGCGAGTTTATTCGCGCGAAAATCCTTCTACGAAATTGTCGGAAGATTAAAATGCTACCTGAATCTAACGGATGGGTGGTCACTCTATCTTCGCGGGAATTTATATTCGGGAATATTAAATATAACGGGAATTTATTTTCTTTTTTTACGGCGCGTAGCGTATTATTAGTAATGAGAACAAAGCGCGGCAGGTTCATTTATCTGTGATCGGAACGATGCATTATTAACGAGAGCATTATCGCGTACCATTATTTGAAACACTTCGCACCGCGCCGCGCGACCGGAAATCGACGTTTGTCGCGAATTCAATGAATGAATGAATTTATTCGCCGTTTGCACACGCTCGATTTGTCGTCACCGGTGTTCCAGTCTCGCGAGCCATTATTTCCCTTAATTCGCTCTCGCGATCGGATTCAAATAATGTCGGATTTTCTGACGATTACAATGAACGAGAGAACTAATGCGTATTTAATTTAAAATTATGTGAAATTGAGGTCATTCTATTTGAGATTGTCTGTGAAGTATAATGTAAGCATTGAATATATTCCTGAATGTGCAAACAGAGATATGCTATTGATATCCGAGTTACGGTTTTAGGGATGTCGCGTATTAACATTTAAATTTAATACTTTTAAGCTCTTGAGACACATTTGCTCGATTAAATTCCGTAATTTTGTTACAAAGTTCTTATTTTATACCTTATTGAAAAAATATTCAATGGAAAAGATTAAACAGATTAATTGACATTATTTTATCGCTAATCGCGTGATTTGCTTTCTCACTTTCCCCGCTTTCGTATTTTTATTCGCCATAGAAATTACATCTTGCCATTCGACGTGTTTTAAGCGGCTCGTGAAAAATCCTGCGAATCGTCGCGATACAGTGCTGGCTTCGTTTAATGTCGACGTACCTTTATTCTCTCATCGCCCATAATTAACGCCGTCCATTGTTGCTTTGAGACAAGATATTTCGCGCGATTTATCGCAGTCATTACCGACAATGGACGGCGCGGAATGAAGACAGACAAGGGAGAATTACTCGGCGGCGAGACGGAACGAAAGTAAAAATTTTGCTGGAGACGTCACTCGGCTGGGAGCAATTCAATTTGTCGTTACCCGTCGTGATTTCGCACGATAACGTCGAATTTACATTTAATGGCGGCTTTGCGCGACACTATTAATGCATCTCTCATTTATTCGGCTTCTTTCACTCGAGAATGGTTAATTCTTGTCATTAAATTTGTGCAATGACTTATCGCCTTTCTAAAGAAACATTAAGAAGGATTATATAAAATTTCAATCTGCAATAATTTCTTTTCCATTATTTCCCGGCTGGTTTTACCGTGTGTGTTTCAATAATTTTTTTTTCCGAGTTAATAAATTTTATTTGACATTTTCAGCATAGGAAACGAATGTAATTTAAATTTTCTTGCGATAAAGCCATTTCTGCGTTACATGCAACTCGGCCCATGATATTTATAATAATTGCAGCACGCGATATCCGTTGCAGTCCCGACATTATCGAACCTTCCGCGCTCACCTTTTTTTTTCCACCTTCCCTTTTTTCCGCATCACAGCCGCGCAGTCGGAGCAACTCTCTTACGTCACGTTATCTCTTATCGTTAATAAATTTTCTCTTATGCCTCGTTTTCCTTTTTCCTCGTGTCTACATCCGGTGCATCGACGAGAAGGCGATCTCTCGATGAAAAAGGGACGAACAAACTACCAACGCGAACCGGGATGAGTTACCCGTAAACCTGCCTCTTAGATATCCTCCAAGCCGATTTTTCCGCTGCTTTAATTGTAAACGCTTTTATTGCTTCTCGCTAATATTGTACGATACGTATCGCTCATAGCACTGATTTATGATAAACCTAGGATTATTATCAGTGTTTCTCAAACTTTTTCGTCCCCACAGTGTTCCTAATTTTTTACTCTTTCTTGATACATTTCGATAAAGCTTTGACGAAAATGAAGAATTTTCAGAACGTTCTAACTTTAAAATCAAAATTTTAAATGAAAACTGACGTCTAGCTTATTTTTCTACAATAATTTTTCATAATATAGCCACAAAAAAGATATTTTTAAAAATACAGATACATATTTTCTTTAATCATTTTTCTGAAAATATACGAATGTAATATACAAAAGAAGGATTTTGCTGAAATATCTTTTTAATTTTAATCTTTTTAATTTTAATAAAAATTTAGCTAGATACAGATTTAAAAATACTTTTGTTGGATCATCAAAATAATTATATAGAAAGCTTAAGCAATGCTACAAAAAATTTTGATGTTTTAACAATCAATTTAAACGTTCTACGTAATTATTTATTCGATAAAATTATTTTCAGACCTATAACTAATTAAATTTTTAGATATTTCAGCAAAACCGTTCTTTTCGTATAGAAATGAATCTGATTTAAAATTAAATATATTTTTTATGGATTTCTTGCGCAGAAATTAGATTATTTTCGCAACATGGTGTGATGCCCTTTTAGATTTCTCCGTGGAAGATGCGTTTAATTTAATTCTCTCGTCTTCCAAATTAGCGTGAGCCACAATTGAGACCCTGAATTAGTGATAGGCAAGTAATAATGAATGAGAATACCGGATCTGCGCGCGGCTTCTGGGACAGTCTGTATGAACGTCATGGGAGGATACTCGCGCGCCTCGACAATACGACGTCGACCGAGGTCGCTGCGTCATTTACGAATATCTAATTACGGGGAACGGTCCGTCTCACTCGAGGGAGGAAACTTTGCAATCCTAGCTGCTCGCTCGTAATGGAATTGTTGGCCCGATTATTCCGCTGCGGCCGGCAGGTGTAATGACGAGATTCACGAGATTCCGACGCGCTTGCAAATCGCGTCGCTCGACGTATACATCGCGTATGTCAAGAATCCCAACGGCCCCCAAATTTCTCTTACTGTATGTATGTACAAGGTATCCCGACATCTCGTTAGATTTAAATGTTGATGCAACGTCTCCTGACGAATGTCCCACAAACACACATAATTCGCTGTCTACCGGAACAATCGCCCGGAGATCTGGAGACATGCGTTAAGCGCGGCGTATTTTACGCATGTAAATTAGATTCGCCGCATTCGAGTTGAACAGCGGATTAAGCTGGTCAGAGAAAAATCGTGTGTTTCCGCCGCTTGAATTATCAGCCTTCACGATCGCCGCGCTCGCGCGCGAGCCACGAGATTCGCCGTGAGAAACACGTAAATGCGGCAGACGTTTCTCACTTTGGGGATCACGGACGTGCCCGGGATCTAAAGGACCGTCAGTTCCTCGGTAAGTTCGGATTTCTTTATGCGAGCGAGACGACTTCCGAAATGACTCGCGCGGATTTTAAGCCCGCTCTAATGGACGCACGTGCGCGTTTTTCCTTGAACAGGAGAGAATTTTCTGAAAAATCTCCGTTGATTTTTAATCTTCAATGAAAATTAAATGTACACTTGAGTTAAAAGAAAAAGAAGAAGACACGTGACTCTCAATAATACGCTCAGTCTTTGTTTTCCGCGGCAGCGGGGGACACCGAGTAATTTAATGCGAAAAGAGTCGCGCGCGCTCACGTCGGCGTCACCGTGAAAAGTTGTACGCTCGCGTTCTCTCGCGTGCCGCGCTTAATGGACGTCGCAATTTCGCCGGAATTCAATTAGAGAAACGACCACGGCGTCTTTGCGAGTTAACGCGAGTCTAGGAGCGGAAACGGAGAACTCGGACGACGAATATAACTGCTTCACGCGCCGTTCCCTGATAATTCGACGAACAAATAACAGTAGGGTAGACGCGAGTTTACGTCCCGCTACGTGCGATTATCCGTAGCTACATTTACGATCCCCTCTCACGCTCGTTGTCGAACTACCGTTTCAGCGAAATCATAGATTAACCTCGCTGAATTCTGCGCGAGCAAGCGAATTATACGCTCGGGGTGTCACTAATGAATTAATTACTGCGTAAATTAATTACAGGTGATATCGAGGTGATAGGATATCGGTGCGATTAGCTGCCGTTGTATATTTGATTTGTAACAATTTTCTATAGCACTTTATTAACATTGTGTTTGTCTCTCTCAAATGCTTCGTTAAAACGCAGATTATCACAAATTCGTTTGCGGACATTAATATTTCACGTACTGGTATTAATTGTTTCCTCAATTTTTCGCTTTATTCTCAAATATTTGCCATTGTCGCGATTCAACGAAGGCATAAAAATACGTAACTCAAGTTATATTTGGATCACTTGCGTTGTCTCGAGACTTTCTGGTCAACGTGAATGGTACATGCGACGCGTTCTGGACCATTATCTTCCCCATTCTTCTTATCCTTACACGATGTTGTCGGTAGGCGGTCTCGATGACAAGATCTAGAAATGTAGATATATATCCGACGCGTCATGTCCACGCACTCCTAGTAAATAATTCATCGACATCTCGCAGAGTGAGACCGCCTCCGGCGACGTCACGCGGATGTATCTACTCGTACTGAAGTCCGCGGGGAGTTTGTGTACAGGGTGGTCGTCTGAAAGGCGTGATATTTATCTTACTTGCTTTAATCGTTTAATTCGAGGTTTTACTAACTCTTGAGTAAACGTAATTTATCGTACATACACAGACATATTTTTGGCTCAAATTGTGATATTACATGTGACATTATAATAAAAACAATCTGTATGATTTATACTTTATACTATGTGAAACAATATAAAAAAATATCTCGATGCTACATTTATTTATTAAAATGTACAATAACTAAAAGGAACTTTTCGTAGAAAATGTTCCGATATATAATAAATTAATTTATTGCAAAACAAAAGAGAGTGGAAGGTAATGAAAGAGTAACGAATTAGAGATTATATATTTCTTTTTATTGAAAGCTTCCGTTTTACAGTTGCCACGATTTGGAATTGCATAGACGAACCGTTTGAATAGAATTTTTTCGAAAATGTTTTCTAATGATGCATTCCTTGACACCAATGGATGTGTCAATATGTCCGCTCACATACTTTCGTTTATCGTTAAACGGCGTTCATTGTTAAACCGTTTGATCGACACACCCGGTACAATCGGGAATTTCCTCGTATCTTTTTTTTTTTTTTTTTTCGATCGGACCGCCGATGCAGCGTGCGATCTGTAGATAGTAGATCGCAGATCCCCAAAGGGGGGAGAGAGAGTGGCTTGTTTCTTCAGCGATGATTCTCACAGAGACAACGAGGAGAGCCGTTTCGTTGTCCAGTCACGTCGTGGACACCGGGACTTGTACTGGGACGTAAGGCAAGAAAAAAGTATCGCGAGCTATCTATCCCACACGTGGAAAAAAGCCGGAAAGTCGATACGCGATGCGCATAGGCGCCGAACTCAAAAATCGAGAGTTAATCCTTTGTTCCTCGGTGGGATGTTCGTGGCAGTCACGCAATCATTTTCGGCTTTTCGCGTCCATATGACGGATAACAATAGCGAATTTGAAATTGGTAGAAAATTAGTTTCCGGCATTGTCGAAGCGACGAGAAATTCGATCTCACTCGTAATGGCGAGTCGAATAACGCGCGTTGGAAAATTTGGTCAACGGCATGCATGAATCTATGCTTTAAACAGGGCTGTATTTTAAAAAGCGTTCACAAAATAATGCGGCATGTGAAATTTTCCGATACGCCGTTATCATATTTATTATCCCATGTAAATCCCCGGGTTTGCATTATAATATGTAAATTTCTTTTCCGCGCAATACTTTTCTTTAGCAAGTCCGCTTGGTGGATGCAGATGCAGTTTGCGAAAACTTCCGACAGCTTCGTCGCCCGAAAGTTTCCTCGATTTTCCACCCGACGACCTTCGGCCTGACAAAAACTCCGCCTATGCACAGTCCGGCGACGGATCGATGCTTCGGAGAAAAGTCATTTTCTGGCGGCACGCGTCTCTGAATTAAAACGAAAATCCGGAGATGTACCATTGTAACTGAAGTTTAGCGTGAAGCGCGATGAAGATGTGTAAATAGTAGCACTTTGAGAAAAGTTCTCGTGAAAGAATTTTGAGAAATATTGCATTTCGTAAAAATCTATTAGATGCAGATATGAAAAATACATAGAAAGAAACATTTCTAAAATTTTCAAATAAAAAAAATTGAAGAACATAGAGGGGAAAACTAAAAAATAAAATTATTAATTAATTAATATATATTACAACAATTTAAAATACATTTTATGTATATACAAAATTTTATATTTTTTTTCTCATGTTCGTATTTATCATACAATTCTGCCATTCATAAGTTATAGCTTCGATAATTATCTCCTTTAGCGATTATCGACTACTCGCATGCGCGCGCTTGTTACTTTGTCGGCATCTGCATTAACGAATGCTTTAATTACATGATAATCACTTCTGCGGTACAAAGTGATAATTAGACTGGCTGTTGAATCGAAAACTTTTTTATTCGAGGAGGCGGGGAGGTTACGTGATGCGCAGTAATCACTTCCGCGTAGAATTAACGCACGACGTTTGTCCGAAACTGTAATTCAGGATGCTGTTTTAATAATATGCTTTCGTTTTATAACGAGTTAAATTGAGAAAACAGTACCTACGCATCGTGAATAATTCATACAATTTTCATTTCTCAAGTAAAATTATCTCATCGCACACGTCACGCAACTATAAATTTATCAAACTTAAGAAAGTAAACTCTAAGTTACATCCAATAAATATCAAAAACGAATATATGACAAAACAGGAACGAATTATAAATGTGAGGAAAAATTTATAATTCTTGTTTTCTTTTTTGACATTATTTTTTTCGGATGTGGAAAAAAATTTCTAAAGATGATAGTGAGAGTATATTTGAAAACGAACGCTATTTATTTGCTCTTCTGTCTCCCGCTCTCATTTATATTGTTGCGCTTTGGCGAACGTTTAAAATGGCTTGAGAGGAACGGACTATTTTCGACAAACTACCGCAACTAGCTGTTCGGAGGTATAATGCGCGGGCGAATATGGGTCGTAGGGCTCGTAAGTCACGTTTATCTTCGAAATATGGCCCTATTTTTGAAAGGTCCGCTAGAGAAGTTATAAATTCCAGATGGTAATTCGACCGTATATAATCCCTTTCCCCGCCTCTCTCCTTTTTGGGATTTATAATGCCAGTTTGTAAGTGACACGTGGACTAATAATGCGTCGACTACAAAATCAGGCTGGGAGTGAAAATTTGGTTAACAAAGAAGACTTCTTTCTGCTTCGGGGCATAAAAGATACGGCGCGTTTTCGGGTGAAAGATGTGCTCCAGCATGCTATTCTTACCGCTCGTGATACTTTAAGCCCGGAAATAGCACCGCATTACAATACCTTTCTATGGTACAATAACATCTATATTACATAACTAACAGATTTGGCACAAGAGATTTGCCTGTTCAGATAATCGATTTTAATATTTTTAGAAAAATTTAATTTCTCTCTGGATAGAAACAGTGTATTGATCAATAATTATAATTATTTTATTTAACAATAGTTACTTTGAAATTGTACAATTTAACGATAATTGAAATGATAATAAAAATAAACAATTGACTTAATAATAAATCATAATTCTAATAATCTTATTGTGTAAAAAAAATGAGATATCGACCTTCTAAAGATTTAAAGGGATATGTTCATGATGTTTAGTTATTATCCAAGATTTCCTTATTAAAGATAGGTAGTTTTAGTGTAATTGAAAATTATTTAAATCTGGTTAAACCGATTCAATCGTAGTGCGCTAAACGACATTTAATTTCGTCGTTTTCTGTAATGCAGTTTATTCCGTAAATTCGTTATTTCGGTAAAACGAATTCGCAATATTTGAATGAATGCAAATTAATTTCCAATTGTCGAATGCTTCTGACGTTTTCAAAAGCGGAGATCACGTTACAATCGATCCATGTTACGTAATTAATATCAGAAGATATGGACTAGTGGTTATTGAAAGATTTAAATATGGGACTGTGAAATTAAGGGTTATTTAAATCCATTTTAATCTATTTAAACGTACAGTATGTTAAACGTGGTCCCTCCGTTCCGTCGTCTCTCAGTAATAATGGAATTCATTATGTGGATTTATTATTGCCGGGGAGAACGGAGACTCACGTGCGACAATTTAATGGGTCATAAATTAATTCCTGGTGAGAAGGCGTCGGCGTCAAACTTGGCGGATAGGCAAATTCTTGTTAATTCCGATCTAATAATGGAGGATTAATTTATAATTAGTCGGGAAATAAATTGTCTCGCGTGATCGGGAAATATAATAACTTCGCTGATCGGGAAAACGTTTACTTCCGGAGTGAGCGAACGTTAACAACGGCAAATGGATATATATGCACAACGTAACCACGTTTCCCGATGCAATTCACATGCAATGTGGCGCAGGGCGGTGCGGGACGTAGTCGCGCGCGCGACTGTTTTCGCGGCGGATCGAACCTATCGAAATTCAATATCGCACGATAATAGCGGGCGACGGGTGCACATTTTCTACGGAGAAAAATTGAGGCTTACGTCGTCGCGGATGACGTTGCGCGCTCGTAATGAAAGGAACGAGGATATCGCTTCCGCCGTATCTCCGATACGTTATTCCAATATTTGAGAATAACCGTCGTCGCCGTTGCTGCCTTCGTCACCGGCATGATTTTCCTCTCGTCAGTCCATGTTCTAGTTTCCGTTTAGCACCCGGTATTCTTGACAACCAGGTCGTCAAGCCGGTTGGGTTTCATCCGACGCGATGAGCGCGCCGACTAGCTCCTCCTGATTTCCTGATACGCGCCTTCCGTCGCAATTATTAATGCGCATCGGGCGCGTTTATCGTCCGCGCGTACATGACAGTTAATACGTTATAATCCGCGTGCGACATGAAAAGCTCATTTCAGGAATTGCCCGACGTTTGTCGCTCGCGCTTCTGTTGTTCAACGCGCCGTTGAATTTATTTCTAATGACTCTATGTATCGCATGTGTCAGAATTAATCGGAGGTTTCCCGTTACATCGCGGATTCCACTCGGAAATAAATAATTTTTTATTAGAACGGGTAATTGCGCAAGAATTTTTTTTCTCGGAATTTGATGCCTTTTATTTGATCTTTCAGAATTGCATCTATATTGATAAAATTCCTGTAAAACGCGTGAAATATTTTGTTATTTAGGAATTAGGTGCAATTGACGCAATAAAATTTGAAAATTAAAATTATATATTTATTAAATTTATAAAAATTTGACGTGTGTAAAATAAATATTTACATGATACATGGTTATTTACATTAAAAATTTGTTTATTTTCCCCTGTTTTGTGCTGTTGAAGTCCCTTGTAAACTAAAAGAAGATACATTCGCTGCAGAAAAGACCGGACCTTACAATTATTCGAGTTCGACTAACGAGATCTGACAAATTCTATCACTGCTCGAAAATCGAATTGGGAAACGCAACGCGGCGCAACAAAATAACAAGGAATTATTTTTCACTGTTGAAAGTTCAAAGAGCACAAATTACACAGATACAATCGAAAATTTGCTTCTAGGCAATGGTTGATTTATACAACTAACAAGAAGCACGCTTAGCGACCCGTGAATTCGAGAAAATTTGAAACTTTATATGAATGCAAAGTATAATAAAGTCTGAGCATGTAATTATTTTTTGTTACAGCTACATTTTTCGCATACAGAAAAAAAAATTAAACAAGTTTTTAAAAATAAGAATAATTTTTGGAATTTTTTAAAATATTTGCTTAGTTGATATAGAAATGTCTTGGAAAATAAATAATAAAAAGTATTTCGATCCCATTCTGTTGACGTCTGCTGTGAACGTATGACGGCGACCGGAAACATCTGCGGCAAGGAAAGTGAGTCGCCGACAACCGATGAGAGCTGACCGTAATAATTCGAACAATCGCGTGACCGTAATCTACCTCTAAAGGAAAACCGATCGCAGCAGAAATGGCGAAGAGCCTTCTGCGATGCGCCCTTTTACGAGTCGTCCTCCGATCCTTTATGTCTCCGCTGTTACGCTACGAAATCCAATATCGGGGGTCCGTCTCCGCTGTCGACGGCGATTCCGTCTGGGAAAAAGACGGCGTAGTCGAAGCAATTATGTAAATCCACTCGCAAGATCAAGATACATTTCAATCCCGTTGTTTCTCTCTCTCTCTCTCTCTTTCTTCTTTTCCTTTCTCTCCTCGTCGCTGCCGCGCGTCTCTAAAAGCAACCTCGGAAAACATTCAGCCATGCACATAATATAAAGACGTTGTTACAACCGTTTCGCTTTCTTCTTTCTCCGTGACTGACTTTATATACCCCCCTCGGTGCTCCTCTTCACCAGTGTCATCGTCTGATTTTCCGGCATCCTCTCCTTGTATTCCTCCACTGTAAATTGCATGAAACTCGCGTATTCACCATTTCGGGGCGCGGGGGCGGATAACGATGCGGAGATTCGTCCTTTCTTCTTTTATTTTTGTCGTCGCGGAAGAGCTCGTTACCTTGGCCTCGAATGCAAAACGCACGTCGACGCGCTTGACTCGCGGATTGCTTTCCCATCGCGCGTATTACGATCGCGCGAGGCTCATTCCCGTTTTCTCCCCTATTTCGTTTCTATCTACAGTTTTTTTTTACGACTTCGACAACGTCGAAGTTGCCGTCAGCAGTTTCCCGGAGGTCGACGAAAATTACGCGAGAGAGCCGCGAGTTCTCGCAGAATTGCGACATTTTTATTTTCCATCTACGTCGATTTTCGAGCCATTCCAATTCTTGGAAGTGTCGGTTGTGAATGCATCGTACATGCAAGGATATTACTTGGCGGATATACCGTCTATCTAAGAGCATTATATCGAGGATATGTTTTATTTAGAGTAGAATTAAGGAACTAGAAATGGAGACAGAATATCCAGCCATAGAGAATCGAGCTGAATGTTCGCATTGTCGGAACTACTGGTACGTTTTATCGCGTCTCGGACTACCCGACTGCAGCGAGAGTCTCCATAAAGCATCATGAGCTTCCGTTTCTCAGTTACGACGTTCATCGTCTCCTTTTCCCTCGAGGTATGACACGTGTATGAGCTGCGCGGTATCATTTTACAACTCGGCGTTTCAATCTCGGTCGGCTATTAGCGGTTGCCTCCGTTATAAAATAAACGCGAGCGAAGGCGCGCGCTGCCGGTAATGTCTCTTAACATCTCGTTACAGTTGTAATGATATAATAAATACCTCGAAGCGGGCGCTAATAACGCGAAGGCGAAGGCATTCGAAGTGCCGAAGGCAATAACGCGCGAAACAACCGCGCGAGTTGTGCTCCGCTCCTTCTTCTCCTTTTCGTCATTTTTCAACACGTGGCGCGAAAGCGTAAGACCTCCTCGAGCGTTGCTCTACTTCCGCGTAAATCTCTTCCGACCGCGCTCGTAAGGTCTCGCCGAACGATTCCTTACGCGAAGTGAGAAATGGGATATTAACTCTTCTCTTTAAAGAGACGTGGCTCGAGTTGCTCGCCAATTGTTCCGTCGGACAAACGAGGATGCTCCGAAACCAGTGCTCTCGTCCATTATGATCTGACAGCTTGTATCCTCTTCAAGTTACCGATCTCTCTCCCGTTCTATTTTTGTGATATTCGAAATGTGAAATCTTGCTTGGAAATATCGATGTGAAAGGTATACGGCGCGTAACGCCGTATGCAGTCCTTCGAGAACGCGCCCTTCGTGTCGGCGATACAAACGGCGCCTTAGGTTCCTCATTGCCCCGTAACAAATGGCGTCGTACGGCGAGTATCGGAGCGGCGGATCGATTCGTAGCGCCCGAGAGCGCCGCGAGAGCTCTTTATCCCCGTTGATATCTTGTCGCGATAAATCATGGGAATCCTATTCAACACGGGAGGAGAGGAGCGGTCCTCCGCGATTTATCACGCTCGGTGCACCCTTCTCTCGTCATCTTCTTTCGCCATTTATCGGCTGGCCTTATTAGCGGCGTCCGGAGCCGGTCATGTGGATAACACGCTGCTATCTGCCCGAATACCCGTCCGAATCTTGTAATAGACTCTGAACATGTAACAGACAGATGATATGTCAATGGAATTATCGAGACAATCGACGAAGTTATAAAGCTCTTTATTATCCAAATTACTTTTTCAAATCTCAAAAAACATTTTTCTTCGCGTATATAAATTAAGTAAAATAAATAATCTTTTAAGAACACAGACTTCAGAAATAAGGCATTAACATCGAATAAATAAAAGATTAAAATTATTAAAGAGTTTATAAATGTGTATAATATGATGAATTTTAATTCAATTACGATTGCGCATCTTTCAGGTTTTGGATTTAATACTGCATGCAATCGATAAATAGTCTTTTATTAAACTCGTATCCGAGAGAAAACCTAGTTCTACTTTTAAGATATATTATCGACTAATGGAATAATCGAAATGACAATAAAAAAATTTTAGTCCGATAAATGAGACTGTGATCGTTATCGGATTGAGTTATCGACAAAAATATTCTGTGAGCGAAGTTGTATCTCGACTGTACCACCTTGACTGCACCGCGTATGTGTTTTTAAATAGTTCGTCAGGGCTGTATATGTGTCCTTCGCGCGACGGCATATCGGAAGATTTGCATTCTACTCCAGTAACACCGGCTCGTTGCGCGAGCGCCGGGATTTACGTTATTTTCTGAGCTCCCCCAGCCGTTTCATAAACATGAAAGTTCCGTGACGCAGGTGGAATAGTGAAACGAGTCGAAGTGAAATCTCGTCCGCCCGCTCCGTCGGAGACAAATGACGGCGATGATATCGCTCGCTTGGTTATGGAGAGGCATAATGCTGCATCTCGCGCGACATACTGTTTTTTTTCTCCCTGTTTCTTCCCTCATCTCTTCTTTTTCGTTTTACTTCGTAATATTTGTCGTTACGCAATATCTAGTTGCAAACTAAAAAAAAAATTATTGGTCCGGCGATAAATAATCCACTTGCTGTGTTCAAAGCAGATTATTTATTTCATGATGGAACTTGTTTTTTCACAAATCTATTTATTTTAAAAAATGAATTATATTATTGAACAAAATTACAGACAGTTTTTGTCTAAAATAAATAGAAAGAAAGTATAAGAAAATTAGGGACACATAAACAAGAACAGTACAAGGTATTGAAAGCAATTTGAAAGTGTGTATGTGTGTGTGATAATTAATTACTAAATGATTATAATAAAAAATTGTAATAAAACAAGTATGAAAAGCAAAATTTTTAAGCGGACTTTTTTGTCTATTTGAAAGAAAATCTATATCCTGTACTTATAATGATTACTATTTTATATATCATATATATTGTACCGAAGCTATAAAGCCGCAAAAAATTGCAAAAAAGGAGTACGGCTTCTCTAAATTCCGATATTCCGATATCCGATAGCTCGCGAGCGATACTTGAACAACCGACAATTCAAAAGCTATCGGCTTGCCGAAATTTCTTGGTATACATGGAGTATCTCGGAAATTCCGGCTGTGTGTGATAGATCTCGGATTAAACTTGGTGCAAGTGGGTCATTTGGTGTATATATGTAGCATACCAGTAAAAACTTGAGTAATGGAGTTCCATCCTCATCGTTCCGGGACGGCCGTCGAAAGGGTTAAGAGGGGAGGAAGTGTATGGACTACAGTGCGAGATAAGCTCTGCTTAACAAACAACGCCGCGCGCGCAGGACGTTTCCATTCGTGCTGCCGCATCGTTAATTTCGGAGCATCTCGCCAACCTTCGGTCTGTATAAACCTCGCACGAATACATACACCTTCCGACATGATTTATTGGACTGCGTGTACTCACCAAATCTAACGGGTAGCCGTGATTCTTTGATTTTTTAAGATGTTTTTTTAGTGATAATTCGATAAGAAAATATTATTAAATGTTATCGAATAATTACTTTGATATATTAATATGTTAATTATTAAGCTTCAAAGTGAATTCCTATTTAAAAATTATGTTGTTTAAAACGTTTCTTTCTTTTTCTTTTAAAAGAGATGTTCTTCACTTCTTCTTTTCAATATTAACTTAGAAGCAATTTAATTTTACATTCATTTTGATCTTCAATTAAAAACGCATTTTTACTTCGATTTTGTGACAAAAGATTAAGAAAATTAATTAGGCAAAGTTTTTTGTCGGAAATCTTAGGCAGAATAGATAATATGAGTTCTACATTTTATTATTCTTAAAATCTTCTAAATATTATTAAGTTTATGAAATAGCTAATTTATCAATCTTTAATTCAATTTAACATCTCAAGCGAAAGAAAGTGTGTCTTGAAATTCTATTTCTTTCCTCGTATATTCTCGTTATATACGTGTTCGTTCTCGGTATATTCTCGGAAATATCAACGCGATAGCGAGAAATAATCTATCGAGAAATAATCGCGATTGTAACAGGCGCGGCGTCGGAGCGTATAACAGTCGCGATAAGAAACGCTTACCCAACTGCGAAAGCGCTCGGCATTAATTACGTTGAAACGCCGGCAAAAAACGTGGTTCCCGCCGTGAATTCGCGATCTCGATCCGAATGATCGCGCGGAGCGTCATTTATCGCGGGGCGCAAAGTCCCGGGCGGCCACGTACGTCTTTTTGCCTCGTTCGCCGTACCGTAGATCGACCGGATATCTCTCCATAGAGACCGCGAGTTTTCATTAAGCGCGCGGCGGAATTGGGGCGTCGTAGGACACAAGAAGAAATTAGGTTACGCTTACGCGCAGAAGGGAATTTACAACGACATAGTTCGCGTCGCGCCGCGTGCCGCGACGTATTACGAAGCCCAGGAATTTACACGTCTCGTGAGCGTTAAAGTCGTTATCTCGCTAATTCCAGCGTTTGTGCCCTCGGATTCTCGAATTATCTCGGGCTTAGAAAAAAGAAGGAATTGAACGTTCCTTCTTTCGTTCTTTCGCGTTTTTTGCCCGTTGCCTGTCGATCGAGAAGTTGTGGACTTCCAAGATCCGTTTCTAGCTTTCGTGTTTTCCGTAGTGCAGATCCGTTTTTTTCACTTCTTCGTTTTAATTTGTCTCCACGAACACTTTGTTTAATTTTAAATTCTACATAACATTAAAGAATAATTCGGCGATGAAAGATTTAAATTCGTTAAGCTGTACGACTTATTGACGGCACGGTGAGATATGCGGTCTCTGTTCCGGTAACGAAATCCATCTGTATATCTATCGCCGGGTGACTTCTGATTCCTTGCTACTTAAGAAGCGAGGAGATTAGAGCTGACGTTATGTATGTGGGCAGATTAAAACTCATCGGTAACGGTACCCACACAGTGTATGCTTGACGGTACAAATACAAAGTGGAAAGCAGAGTCATCTTACATTTACGGAAGCACGGATTACGCGACGCCACGCCGGTGTAATGTGATCGAAAAAACGTGAAATCTACATAAAGACCAGGCAGGGAGATCAGAAACGTCGGCTAAAGTGTCGAATGACGCTAAAAGAGGGATTATCGCTAACGGTGAGAGACCTTTGCGCGATTTCAAGATTGTTAAACTGTCGGCATTGCATCGGTCTGAGAAATGTGAATTCACATCGATGTATTCCTTTATTTATTGGAGCATTCTGGGATTGCATCGCAGTATCTATCGAACGTTATTATCGGACCGTGGAAAGATATTCTGATAACACTTCAAAATGATAAAATTAATATATATTATGTATTACAATAAATTGATAAAATTTAATATTTGCAAAATTTTATATATATATATCTACATAAAATTCGGAATTATATAATTAAAAAAAAAGCTATTTGTATTCTTAAAAATAAAATATACATTGCATAAATAAATAAAAAATTTTATATCATTTTATTACTGTAAAGACAGTGGAAAAAATAAATATTTACGGATTTTTTATTCGATTCGCTACCTTAATTAAATCAATACATTTTTAATTTAAACCGAAGCCCTCGTGACTTAAACAATGGAAAAAGATTTTCAAATACTCTCCGGCTTTAGGGCAGACTGCTCTGTTAGCGAAATTGGCCCACTTCTGATCTCTCTCGACTAGAATATCTCTGTGACTCGAGGGATGGCAACCGGGACGGCGAAAACCTCTCAAAGTTTCCGTGAAATCACGCTCGCGCGTGTATGTGCGTGTGTCACAAGAACGTGTACACACATGTAACTGCGCACGCACACGCACGCGTGCGCGTCTAGACTGTGAAGATTACGTAGGTAAGACGGCTATCCGCCGCAGATGTAACAACCTTTCTGGACGTCTTCTCGCGTGGGAGGTAATTACGCGGAACTGATGAGATCTTCATCGCGCGGCCCTCGCATTATCTATTCAGAATCTGCGAGCTTGTCGCCCTGCATCACGCGAAATGGATTCCCCGCCGGCCGCCCACGTCTGTCTCGTTTCCACCTGAAATCCGCGGGATACGCCCCGACGTGAAATTAATTTTCTGATTTTACCGAAACGCTCGCGATGGCCCGAGAGATCTTCTATCGGAAAACCACGACGGCGTGACAATACATCGCACTTCGAATCGAAAGCGGGGATTATTGCGTGGTATTGATCACGGAGAAGCCCATTGCGATATTGCAAGGAATGTTAATAGAAACCGATATGTCAAAGATTTTTCGAGGATTAAAAATTGTGAAAGAGAAATATATAGACCAATACGCGTCAGATGCAGATAAAAGTTCAGAGTGGAAAGAGTAATAAACATTATCTCTTGAGGTCATCGAATATCCGAGATCTTTCGGATCATTTCTATTTACGACTTTTTTGACAAATGCAAAATTGTTGAATTGCCGAAATATGAAAAATTGAAAACTTGACGTTTTCTGAAAACTATATGTTAGAGAAGTGCAATTAGATAATTAAACCTCACATTTATCGTTTAATCTATTTGAAAGACTTTTACTTTAATGGATTAATAATTTAAAGTAATTAAATTATGAAATGTAACTTATTGAACATGCGACAAGCTTTTCTCGGCAATTTTGTTACGAAAAAAGAAGATCTTCACAATAAACAGTTGTCGATATTTTTAATTTAAATATCGAATATTTACAGCCGGATAGGCAACGATTAAAAGTCATTTCGCTTCTCTCGACTCGCAGCCGAATGGCCGTTATCGGACACGCGCCAGCGTTTTGCGCGAGATTACGCGCTTTATTATTATCGCGTTTCCCTAATAAGCGATATGTAATCGTTGTACCCGGTATGCCATCTGCTTTCCGGATTGTTGCTCGTGCCGACCAGCTCTGCCGTTCGACGCGATCGTTACGCCGGTCGAGCGCATAAACATGGTATCTGAATGATTTCATTCATTCGATCGCGGCCACTTGCTCGCACTCGCTCGCTCGACGCAGCTTATAACTCCCTCTTATTCACAATTTTGATCGCAAAGCAGTTTTCCCAAATCGCATTAAATCGTCTTCTATTCTGTCTGTACACAATACGTTATGGTTTACAATGGGAGTCACAGAGGAAATAACAGGATATAAACAAAAATTTTAAAATTTTATGTTCTCAGTTAACAGCGAACGAATCGTAAAGCGCGTGTTTTTACAGCCGAAAGGAAAGTATTCGATAAACAGTTGATTATATTTTGTTTCAATTAAGAATAAGTCACGATGAACGAATGGATTAATAAACGTGTCTTTCGGAAACGCATGGGAATCGCGAAGTCGACACTCGCATATTCGCTTGGCAGCGTGACGAAGAGAACGACTCGCGTTGCTCTCTTCCGAGCTCTCCGAGCGGGTGAGAGAGGGCGAATGCCTTCCCTTTTCCCGGCTGTAGATCATACGGTAATGATAAACGGGATGTAGCCTCGAATGGCCGTTGACCCGCGACCTATTTGCGCGATGTACACACTCCGTCAATGCTTACGGAAAGCTCACCCGACACTCGAGAGGCGCACACGTGCATACACAGAGACACCGTACCGGTGCTCGTTGCGCGAACCGTCATTCGTGCATATTCGTCACACCTAACGTGTGTACATTGCGAACCTACACGCTCTGTACATATATCCCTCTTATACGGGGTGTTTCGTGAGATTTACATTAACGCTTTCGCGTCTGGCTCGCTCGCTGAATTCGCATGTAATTCTCGCTCGGTGAAACTTACGTCATTCCTCCTTGCTTCAATTTTCATCGGCGATCTTTTCCTAATTGAAAGTTTATATTTAATTTTGATATTATATTTTAGAGAAATTGTACAAGCACGTTTCATGTTTAAATTAATATGAAGAAAGAAATTGTTTTTACATGTATTTGTTGAAGAATATACTTATCAACTTATAGGATAATATCTTTATTTATATTTTACTTCCTGACGAAAAATTGCGATTTGCGGATTTTTTAATATTAAACAGTGAAGAATATAAAGGAATCAAATGCAAATTAATAAGAGTGGATATGAACAAATAGCGTGGATTCTCGCTTTTCAAGACAGCGAATAGAGTTTACTTCTTCTCGAGCTCGTCGAAGCGTTTAATTCAGAAAATTTACACGTCCGCGAAAGCAGGAGAGAATCTCCGATTAAGTTTCCCCTGAGAAAGA
This sequence comes from Cephalotes varians, assembly GCA_037157785.1. Classification (NCBI taxonomy): domain Eukaryota; kingdom Metazoa; phylum Arthropoda; class Insecta; order Hymenoptera; family Formicidae; genus Cephalotes; species Cephalotes varians. The sequence continues at coordinate 2,700,301 of JANQDE010000003.1, forward strand.
GTCCGCTCGAGAATTTCCCGCCGAACCAGTTTCAGCTGCCGCTGGCGTGCACTTTTTTTGGAGACACCCGTAATAGAACGCGTTGCACGAGTTGCAGCGGCGGCGCTGATCCGCCTCTCTCGGAGGCTGAGCCGAGCGCTACTTGAAATTTTCATGGAAGGATGATTTATGGGGCAGGCCTCGACCTCGCCACTAGTCGACTCTCCGCGCGTTCGAGAGGCATACATTTTAATCTTAGTCACACCGTGAGCCGCGAGTCCACGCGAAAGACGTGTATACCGGCACTCTCGAACTGACCCGCTCGAACTCTTCCGCGTCGTACCTCGAAGAAATATGATACATTAAGGGCGGCGTAACCTCTACAGTTGAAAATCATCATATGTTATCCGTTCGATATCTGATTGAAAACGTAATTAATTACGGATGTGTGTTTACGCAGCGTCCGTTGTTGGATCTGTATCCCGTGAGTTTATCATTGTTTTGTATTCACGGTCGATCGATCTTTATTTATTGCCCGGAATAATCGCTTATTTATCACGTAAACTTTGATCGATCGGAATTTGTTTTGACATTTATCAAATCGCTTATTTATTCTAAGCTTTCAATCAGTTCGTGATATATTACTGTTGCAAATGCATAACAGCATTTATTGTTACACACGTGCCATAAATAAAAATATTAAATGGATAACGCTTTTAAAAATCCGATTAAGCTATTTTTAGATTCAACTAAAATTCTCAATTAATTAATATTACGAATCGTACCGTTATACATTATTACTATTCTTTTAAGATTTTTTTTTAGCTTCATGAAATGTGGAAAACGGATAAAAATGGAGTGAGATATTCACGCTTTCTATGCGCGACTGGTATCGACGTTTTGTTAAATAGCCAAAGGCGTGTTCTTTGCTCTCGAGGTTCTCGCAAGGCTCGCGTTCGCTTTGATTCCCGGCCGGTTTTGACAAATGCTCAAGCCACCTGTGATAAAACGAGGGAAGTCGCGCGTAGCCGGGCAAAAATGGCGTGATGTATGATACCCGACGTCATCAGCTAAGGATTCCGAGATCCGACGGCAGGAGTGGCTCTAAAGGACCGCGTTGTATCGATAATGATCCCAACAATACGACGTAATGAGGCGAGCAAAGACGTGCCACGGAGAGAGAATAACCCGATAAGTTACCCTCTTTAAGTGACTAGTCGAATGACGAAGTTCGATGCATTTAAGAGAGAATGGACAGTCACGTGAAATAATGGATGGATGAGAGATTGCGCTCGGAGGATGAAAAATTTCGCGTGTACTGGTTGCAAAAAATGCTAAATTCTGCATCAAAGAACATATTAAAAGTCTCATGTGAAGTATTTTTTTGAATATTTTATCTTTGACCTTTTCTCAAATATGCGTTGCTTTAAAAATTTGTGTGATTTTCATCATAAAGAGAATAAAATTGGCTTTATAATTAGTTTCGACATATTTGATTGCTCGGTTTGGCATATTTTGAAGCATTCTAACTTTTAATTTAAAATTAGTATTTTGTAGTGTATAATTTCTCTCTCTCTCTCTCTCTCTCTCTCTCTCTCTTTCTCTTTCTCTCTCCTTAATACAAAAATAGTTTTTTACTTTTCTTTAAGCGAACTTTTTGAAAAGAAATTTAATTGAGTTTCAGCAACTAACGGTGAATTACTTTTTGTCTATCAACTTGGATATTAAATACATGCGGATTACGCGTGAATCTCGAATGTTGGACGGGCGTTTCCGTTCTCTTTCGTTTTTTCAATGACACGTCGTAATTCGCAGGACGGTACTTCTCGTTTCGTCTCGTCGCAGTGCCCTGGCTGGACTTTCAATTTGATTACGATTCCGCGGTGTGTGCGGTTTACGATGTACCGACCGCACGCGATGGTCCCTGATGAGAATTATATTGCGCTCGTCGTCGCCGTTCTTCGCCAGGACCGTATGTTCTCGTATTTTCCCGAAATGGCGCAATGTGAGCCATACATTACTACGCAATACTAGAAATACAGTAAAGTCTCCGTGGTTTTAATTGGATAGAAAACCGCGAGACGAACTCAGATAAAACTCGAATTATTACAAAATAAAAAAATTTGCGAGACGATAGAGAAAGAGAGAAGAGAAATGACAAGTAAGTTGAAGTCATTATAAAAACAGAGAGAGATAAGATTATTATATTAATTATTTTAATAATAATTTAGATATTTAGACTATTCAGAGAGAAGGAAAAGAAAAGAAAAGAAAGTTAATTCGTCTAAAAGTTATCAATGGCTATTTTTAGCTTACCTTGAACTGTGCAAAGTTTCGAATTTTGAATTATCGAGTTTTGAATCATTGTAATTTAAGATATCGACGCGTTACTTCAAATACAGGATCGAAGCGAGAAGGGAACGCGCGATTACATGGGAAAAGAAAAGGTGAACGTCTCATTCTCTCTTCGTAAGCTTCTCCCGAGCGTTTTCCGCAATGTAATTTAGAAAATTGGAGGCGGGGATAAGCTGCTCCTGCCGATGTCGCTGCGTCCGTTACTATTTTTATCGCTTTTATAGTCGATCGTCCACCATCTATTCCTTTTTTCCCTTTATCGCGCAGCCGTTCCTTTGAATTAATACAATATAAATGCAAATTGAATCATGCGTTCAATGACCATGGCAAGAAGATCCGTCGACTAATCGCGGAAGCCGCTTCGCAATCGTCTGTCCTTCTCGACCATTGCTTGTCGTCTTCTAATCATGCGAGAGGATTCGAGATGCGAACCGGTAAAATAATCCAATTAAACTGGCTCGATCGGGATTGATCGTGAATCGATGAAGCTGACGCGTGTATGAAATTAGAATAATTTAAAATAAGATTTTGAAAAGAATGTCATTCATTCATGGATTTCAATTTTTTTTTTTTTTGTGCACGAGTAGTATGTGCAAAACGTAATAGTGTATCTGACTATCTTAGAAAATTACGATTATTTGATGTTATGATATTTTTTTATTTAGCGTATTACTCGGAAAATAACGTAAGTGGACTCGTGACGAGACGATTTTATTGTTGAATTTACTGTTGGTGCTCCCCGTGGATATCATTGAAAAGCTAAGGGAATGCAAGGCGAAACTCGCTAGAGTTTACTTTGTAAATTGTATGTACATCGTATTTTAAAGTGCGTTTTGTCGAAACGATTTGTTGACGGACATGCAATGTGAGCTTTTTATCGAGACTTCACGCTGTAAATCAGTCGATTGGAGGCGGCAAGTTTTTTTGCGCTTTTCAATTTTTATCCAGTTCCTGATAGCCGCTCTATCACCTGGCGATCTTCGCGTAACGGGAGGACGAGTTTCTTCTTGCGAGCTTGAATGAAAAGCGATTCAGAGTAATCGCGCCCGTGCACATCAGTGATACTATTTAGCTTAGACACTCTACCGTATTATTACCTTCCACAAATAGCGGACAGACGGACAGCTAAAACACTAATAGGACAGTGACCGTTGCGTAGAAACCAGGGCACTCGAACGCGCGCAGCAACCTTCCTCTCTCTCGAAGTGTCAGTATCGATTACGAACGGGCACACATCCCACGTCCCTCTCTCTTTCTCTTTCTCTTTCTCTTTCTCTCTTTTTCTTTCTCTCGTCTCTCGCTTGTCACGATCGATCCTAGCTGGTGATCAATCTTGCACCAACCAATTTCCCGATGTCTAATTAACCCGCAATCTTTGATGATTCCTCTCGTTAACTCGTATCAGTACTCTTCTAATTCAAAAAGGCGTATCTCAATAATTCATCGTGTCTCGATACAGCAGATTTCGCAAATTACAAAATTAAATTTAAACTGTGCTCTAAATACAATTAACCTTCCAATCTGTTATATAAATAAAAGGAAAATTTAGAATTTATTAGAAAAGATTTAATTTAGATTAATTTTGTTCTATTGAAATAAAAAATTGATTGAAAAATAAGTAGATGTTTGTTTCTGATTGAAAAGAAAAATCTGCATGTCTTTTATTTGTTACGTGTTTTTAAAACAATTTTAATGTACGCTTTGTATTTGCGTGAAGTTTCTTTTTTTTAATAAATTCGTATATGCATTAAAACAAAAAATTGCGAGAAAGTAAGTTTCCAAGATTGATTCTTTCGCTTGTCATCATTAATTTTTTTATTTCATCCTTCTTCTTTTCATCTGCATAAATTTTAATCGCATTCGCAAGAAAAAGAATTGGAATTTCTCTTCGAGTACTCGCATATTGCACGTCGTCGTAGCGAGCTTCCAGCTGATAGTACTCGCGCGCATACCTATTATCGCACCCATAAATTTTTATGCGATGTTGGATAAGCCGTCGTCAGTTGGCAGAGCAAACTTCCGCCCTTATTATAACTCCGAGCGCGAGATTGCGAGTGCACCTCGCGCGGCTTACGTTGGAAACAATAAAATCATCTCGTAAAGATTGTCAGTTACAAGTTCATTTACGTCATTTTCCGAGTAATACGTTGAATGAATGAAAGAAAAACAACAACCAATAATCATAATTTTCTAAAGGCCATGGCACACAAAAAAACTTAAGCAGTAAAACTTGAGCAATAAGCGAATCAGCCAATCACAGAATTTAAGGCGAAACGTAAATTGTAGCAAATCAAAACTGTTGATTTTCTTACTGTTTACGTCTTATTGCTTAAGTTTTTTTGTGTGCCATGGCCTTAAGAGTAAAAATAGTCGCATTTGAAATGCGTACGAGAGCTTCGCGGAGAAATGCACATTAACAAATTTTGTTAGACTAATCGCCGGCCGCTGAATTTTCATGAGATTTTTAACTTGATTGTTAATAACATCTAGATAGAAATGTAATAGATGTAAAAAGATTCTTCTGTTTTAAACAATTTGTTTTGAATGTTAAAATTTTTTTAGCTGTAAAAACGCCTTATATCAGGCACTCTTATATTTCGAATGCTTTTATAACTCTTATTCCTTTAATTCTTTTTGTAAAAATCCGAAATATTATCCGCCCGATTTTGCCTTCTCAAGCTCGATCATTTACAGTGCTTAGAGTATTGACGGATTTTTGTCGAGAAACCGGAAATTGCGGGGATGACTCCCGATGAACGAACGAGCCTTCCATCATCGTCATTGTCGTCGGCTAAACGGTTCAAAAGAGAATTTCGGTCGACTCACGTATCGTTATTAATGATCGCGTATCACACGACAAGATCTTCTCGCTCGAATGCTTTGGCGGGCGCCAATATATATGCATAAATCGATTTACGGGGCCGCTTCGTTGGTCACGTTCGCGCGTTTATCTCGTCACACCCTCGAACGAGTGTGATGAAAACATCCACTCGGCATCCATCTCGTATCGATCGCATTACCGAGCCATACTATGTAACGAGATTATGCGCTGTCGATTTTATTCATCGCTACTCGCCGACGAAGATTCGCGAGAGTCGAGATGCGCCGCTCCACGTTCATGTCGCGTATCGTTCGTATCGTGAGAAAGTTATTTGATCTCGCGATCGATATAAAGCAGGTTCGATATTCGCCTCGCGATCGCGCGAAATGTTCACATGTCCTCGAATTTCACTTTTGATTTTCTTCCCATCATGTTCTCCGTCTTGACTCGCTCTCACGTTCGTAATGCCGTATGTGGGCACGTTAACAATCATTCGCTAAATAATAATTACTTATCGACTTAACAAATATGTGCTGAAGAGAAAGCGTTCTTTTTTCTTCTTTCTTTATTCGAAAGACCTCACTTCGTGAGGTAGCATGGTTATCAGCTATCTGCGTTTCCCAGGGTTAAGGACGACATTGCGTATGAGAGTTAGAGAGTGATAGGAATCCGTTAGATTGGAGAGGACGAAAGCGTCGGGGAGAGGAATGGATAGATGGAAGAAGGAGGACGGCAAGAGACAGACGTACAGGCAGGTCGGAGTAGGTACACACGTAGCTTATTTGTATGCTCACGTAAGGTGCTAATTTGCGAAGTACACGGCGTATATACGCGCGTGTGTGCATACGACTACAACGTGTGTCCTCGAGCGGAGCGTGCACAGGTACCGCAAACTGTGCGAGACTAGAGGTCGAAGGGAGGGAAAGAGGGGCTCGACGGCGAACGAAGAGGCGCGAGAGGGTTGAGGAGAGAAACATGAAGAACAGTGCGCGCAAACGTGTGACTGCATACTCTCGCCACAGTTAGGTGCGTTCGTCGAGTCCCATATCGTGCATACGAGAGATTTCCGGTTCGCCGATGTCTCTGAAACCGGAAAAGTTTTATCTCGGCTCTTCTTTTCTTTATCGTTACCATTTTTTTGCGCCGGCGACGCAGTCTGATGGGTCCATACAGAAGTGAATCGAGCTCAAATGATTTCTAAATAAAATACAAATTAGTTTGTTTTTGTTTAGAAAAATCGAAGAATGTATTAGTCAATTCGACTCGTATTGATTTGTCCATCTTTATATTAACCCTTTAATTATGTTTCATCGTTTATCAACGACGCCATAGCTAAAGGGTTGAAAGTAAGTTCATTTATAAGTTCATTAATAAGTTCTATTTGTCATATTTAATTTTTAATAATAAGTGTGATTATTAAATCACTTGAATGAGGATTGTAATTTTATAAAGTATGACAAATTAATTCTTCGAAAAATTGACATTTTAAAAGAGAAATGAATGATTAATGTTTGCTTTGATTTAAGAGTAATCAGTGCTTTCTACAAGATGCTTCTTCTACAAAATTATTTCAATGCACATTAACTTGCCAAAATTTTTTAATTCTAAAATAATGTCGATCAACATCAAAACAACCATTATTATTTGAAACTTAACTAACTTTCTTGGATTCTAATATTTATAACCGAGAAAACGCGGCTTGCGGGACATCCTATACATTACCAACCGAAGGGAAGAAGCGGAAGGAAGCGAGCAGTGGCGGATATCCATATCGCGATACATCTGTCGCTGACACGGACGTTTCTCCAGTTTCCGTTGTGCACCGGCCAATCTCGCTTCCTTTTCTATTCGTGCGCATATATGTGCATTTCTCACACGTATACATACACGTACACTTCATGTATATATATCTGTACCACCGCTTCTTTTCGTACCGTTATGAACTACGACACGTCCGCTCGTAAATCCTGTGGATGTCGAACGATCTACTAGCGGTTATCGATCGCCGATCCGAGACTCGTTGATTACACCACTGCGAGCTTAAGCCACAAACCGAAGCAAATACACCTATTCCTGACCCTCGCAGCCTTTTCACACGACTACGGGAGGGAGAGATAATTATCGGTGAACGAGCTTATTAATGTGCACGACACGCATGTGCGATCTTTTCGATGATTTTTTTTTTCTGTTTTGCTTTATTCCCCGCGAGATCGGTCGAGCTTTTTCTTCTCGAATCAATCGCAAAGAAAATTAATTGCAAATCTCTCTGAGGATTAGCCGATCTACAGACCGAGTTATGACGAATCGCATCGTTTTTTATCGAGGTCCGCTTACGCTAATTATTTCTTCGTCGAGAGCGCGTCAGAACAAATTAAAGGATGTCCGTATCAACCGTATGATTTTGATCGATGGATTTCTCTTGAGAGTTACTCGCAACTATCGCAACTATAAAAACGATGTTCTATATGCAGCGACTCAGCATATCCCTCTACCGTGTATCCCGGATTTCTGCTAACATCTACCTACTTATCTAATTTCCGTACATGGCCTGTCAACGTGATATTACGATTCAGTAACTAGAAACTCGGCGACTTCGATAGAAATTAACTGCCATTAAATTCTCCGTGCGAGCATTCATATGCGCGACAGCATCGCATTCCGACGTCGTCGTCTCAACGCACGAGATGCGCAGTTAAACGACTGCCGTCCTAATCCCGCATGATTATGCATCGCAGTCAAAAACACGTTTCCCGTTTAACCCGCGACTTCTCTCGCGGACACGCACGTACGATGGCACGATGTACGATGACAGACTTTTTTTTTTCCCCCGCGTCCCATCTGATTATACCTCGATCTTTTATGCGCGCGTGCCATAACGGCCGCGTATAAGTGGCACACAATGCGGTAACTGTCGGAGACCATAGATAGGGGTTAAATGCGCCTGTGCACCCATCGCCGTCGGTCCATCGTCAACGGCCATCGTCGCCGTCGCGCTCTCGCTGACAAATCGTTTGACACCCGTGTACATGCGCGCACGCACGCGCGCGCCTTAATGATACGCTGCCGAGCGCGAGATGCCTCCTTTGCATCCGTGACGTATCGTGGCCGCATCGTATCGTAATGATACAGTCGTAGCGTGCTATTAATTTTGCCGCACGAAATATTCCCGTCTAAAACGAAAAAGAGAAGGCGTGTGGGAGAAGGGTGGATGGAGAGAGAGGAGCGAAGACGACAGAAAAGAAGAACGGTGCACGCCGCTTAATTGGCGGGCTGAGCTCGCGTTCGCGAACGAGGATGAGAATTGCGTTTGACGTGGCGATGAAGGGACATGTACACACGGCACATACTCGCATTATTCGCGATCTTTCGCGAAACGGTAAGCACGAGGAGGGGGTCACGCTCTCTTCGGCGCCTTAGCCCGCTGGCACACTATCTCGCGCGTTCTCTCCGAGAGTTCCTCCTCAAGAGCGTCTTTATCCCGCGCCTTACGGTATTTCTCCATCTCCTTCTCCATCCTCCGACAATACGAACCACCGCCATTACTCATCTTGTCTCGTTGACGATTATGCGCTCTAACAAATTGTACACGGCGTTATACGCTCTACTTCTCTCTTCTCTCTCTCTCTCTCTCTCTCTCTCTCTCTCTCTCTCTCTCTCT
>JANQDE010000003.1:2709193-2735868 GCA_037157785.1 Cephalotes varians
TCTCTCTCTCTCTCTCTCTCTCTCCTTGACCAAGATTACTCCGCGCTGAGAATGAGCGCGTTGTTTGTCAGTTATTTGCACGGCAACTTTTTCTCCTTGGACGAGCTACAATTCGGACGCACGGATTATGATTAATCCTGCGGTCGTGACCGACGATCTTACTGACCTGAATCTTCTTTTTTAATGAAGAGACGTCTATTTTTAAAATATGGAATAAGGTAGAAAAGATTCAGAAAAAAATGGAGAAAATTTAGGCGTATTTATGTAATTCGTTTACATGTTACAAAATAGAAAAAAGAGTTTTTAAAAAGTCTTAATAAAAAAATATATGGAAGTTAAAAAACATTAAAAAGTATTGAAATTTTTTCTAAAGAGTGTTTATTAAAAATTTATCTTCAAAATTAAACAAGAACTCTTGAGATACTCCAGAATATACGATACTTCTAGGTTTTATCGTTACAACTAGAATCGTTCTAGCAATTTTCTTCATTTTTTGGGAAGCAGAGTTCTCAGAGTCTAAAATTCTCAGAGAAAGTTAACTCGCAAGTAACTTCCGTCATACTGAACGCGAYTCGATTGCCTATTATTATTATAACAGCACGCTGGTTGGTTGTTGGTTTATAACCGCGGATAACCGAAGACATTTCGCGACCGCCTCGGGCTCGCGAAGAGACGCCGACTTCGGAGCCCTAATCACAACACGGGCATCATCTCGGCGAAGCCGAAGAAATTCTCCGAGATACTCGCGCCACCGATGCCTGCCATCTCCTGCGATTTTGCTATTGCATTCTCGAGCTGGCGAACGTGCGCGCGAAATTGGCGTTGGCCTGATAAGCCGAACGCGAAAAGGACGTGCGGACGAGTGGCGTGCGCACATCAACAATCCACACCGTTATAGAAAATCCACACCCAGCACCGCCGGCCCACATAACTTTACCCGGACAGACAGGGATTGTCTTATTACCGCAAACAACCGTGTGGCCACGGGCAAGCGTGTACGGGCAAATTGTCTCCGCAAGAGAAGCGCAGCCATATGCGGGTCACCGCCGTTATATATAGAGTTGTATACCAAAGCCGGCAAACTACGGCATTCCCGCCCCGCGGATTCCTTAACGAATTTGGAGTTGACATTTGATGGCGAAGTTTAATTGTAATTCTACCTGCGGCTTTGTAAATCCGGAACTGCAATTGTCTACTTCCGTAGTTTGTATACAACCACGACATAATCTCGTGACTGTTGATTGGTTGTACGCTAGTAGGACATATTTTCCGATTTATTATTCTTAGCGAAACTAACTTAGAAACTAACGCATATTTGTAGTAATTCGTTAACGCTCTTTGCCTTCTGAAGATTTTTAAAAATTAAACAAAAAATTGTTTATCGCATTTTAGAATTCTTTCTCTTTTCAACTCTGTACTCTTGTGACTTAAGACGATCCTGTGCCGTGACGCAATTAAGTTTCTGTATAAATCGCGAATTGTAAATTACGTGCATATATAATTATCCACCTAAACATAATCATAAATCATAAATTATGTTCGGATTCAGTGTCTACCTCGTGTCATGTCCTCTACACCTTATGATTAATTGCAATCGCTTTTATTATTCCACATCTACAGATGTACGTGTTCTTGCATGCAAGAATTCCAGTACGTAGTAAAAGTCAAAATGTCGAGATAAAACCTCGGCAAAATACGACGACGCCAAGCAGTCCATTACAGTCAAATGCTTCCGGGCACTTTTTACCCCAGATATTTCTAAGGTTAACGATACTTCGTGGATCGCACGATCGCAGGATCTCGAGCGATTAAACGAGCGATCGGACGATCGCGACGAGGGAAATTCGGCTTTAAATCTCTCTTAGCGTCGTAAACTTTAATCTCGGTACGAAATATACAGCGGCGCGCTAACGGTAATCGAGCAATTACCAGCGAGCCGCTCGGTTCCTCGCGCTCTAGCGACTCTTGTATGTATCACATGTCTCTCCTCTCTATCTCTCTCTCTTTCTTGGATCTTCTTTTTTTTTCGCGTACGTCACCTTTGCCACGATGTATAAACTTGAGAAACCATGACGCGCTTCTTTCAAGCCCAAACTCGTACGCCGCTTCCCGCCGATTATTCCTGTCACCATTCTGACAAGCTAATCCGCGCCTAGAGTCACGTCGATGTTCGAGACCCGAAACTCTCGAACGTGTTGATACTCGCAAGCAAAATCGCGATTTCGACGCGATGGGGATTTAGACGCGAATTTGGAATCGATTTAGAACGCGCAGACGTAAGATGGATTTAGAATACCTATATCTGCTGTTCGCAGATAAAGCTTGCTTTATTTGCGGTGTTGCAAAGAGAGATGGAGAGAGAAAATGTGTGCACCAATATCAAATTTCTCCTACCCTCGTAGCTTGTGAGGAAATTTACAGAAATTTACGTAGAGCTCCGGCCGTGCGCGCTCTAAATCAGCGTTAAGAAAGCTGTATAAAGCCGCGCCGTAACGTGTACCGTAATCGGTTGCTCTTTGTAAGCGCCTAATTAATGATGATGCATCCTAATTCCGGGCTTTGCTCTTAGCACGTAGGTATCTACCAACTCGGGCAGTTATGCCCGGCACAATTGGCGACCCCCGCCTCGCCGCCGGCTGCGAAAGTTGCGCGAAAGATTAATGCCTTCGCAACGCACGCTAATTGTATTTAGCCCGCGAGCACTCGCGTTACGAGCGCGCGGCGCTCGTAAAGAAAATTATTTTTATTATCGTATTTATGTGTTTCTACGCACATTCTGTTTGCGTTTTATTATATTTTATTGCGTTTTGTATCCTACTTATATTCCGCTTAGTGAACTTCCTAGTCGTTTCGCGATGAAAAGAAAACTGGCTTTGTTCATAGCTTTAGGGCCACGTGCTGCGATGAGCTTAAACTCGCTGCTGATTTTCAATTATTCCGAAATTACTGTCATAAATCTTCTAAGTGTTAACATATGATATCGTATCGTCGATTCCGGAATCACGAAATTCTACGTCCCCGAGTTTTACATCGTTGTATCCGCGCGACTGATAGAGCTTTTATTTGTTTCGATGAGTTATCTGTATCTAAAAAAAATAAAAAAGGAAATGGAAGAGCGTAAAGATCTTTGGCGGAACTCTCGGGAATTCTTTGATAATTCGTTTCTGCGATATGAATGAGTAGCTCATGAAAGGTTATTTCTCGATGCCGGCAACTATCGGATGACGACCCACCGTGGGCATTAAAATTTCTAAGTGACGTTCGCGTGATGGATCGCGATACTCGAACGAACGAATGAACGAGTCCGTTGTACTGTGCTTGACATTACGAACGCGTTCTATCTCTCGCAGAATCCGGCGCTATCATTGTTACGATTCTAACGATAAGCGACGTAAAAATGCATGGAAAAATCCTTTCCAAAAAACCTGGAAAATACGGAAATATTCCTCGTATCTCGGCGAGAATCAAAGGAATTCGCGTAAAAAGAATCTCTAATATGATTTACGGACGTATTTATTATTAGATGTGTAGCTCGAACAAAAATTCGGGTTATTCAACAAACAGCAGTGCAGTGCATCCCCCGAGATACCTCGGCACGCAAATAAATCGATTTGCATTTAATGTTTTCCGATAAATAGTTCTGTGTTTGAATTATCGTTTGCAATTCTCGCAGTTTGTTGCACGTGATAAAATCCTTTGTGTACGAGACCGCATTCTTTTTTTTGCACGTCATCCGTGTATCGCTTTACCACTCGCGCTTTTAAATCGCGCTCGATTCCATCGACACACGATAAAGCGCTCTGTTGTAACTTAACCCTCTGGAGGCCGATGGCCGCCGGCGTTTTACCAAAAGTATCTTTTTGAAATTCTAGTTTATGCGCGGTGGCCTCGCTCGAACGAGAACGTCACAGCGGTGATCTCAAAGCAAAATCACCGAATCTTCAACTGTAACGGTATTAAATTTAAATGGAATAACAGAAAAAAAAAAATAATAGACCCTTATTCTGATATAATTTTAAAAATTCTTGGAGGTACGATATAGTCGGATTTAAAAACTTCAAAACATTTTATTCTAAAACTTCAAATACTGAGAGGAATATCAGATTTAATTAAGCACGGTTGAAAAATCCCGTCGTTTTTTAAATAAAAACATCTGCTCATCAAGCGTACGTATTACTAAACACGCTGTATGCAGTTTCTTCGCTCCCCTTTCTTTCCCTTTCTATTTCTGTGTCTCGTCAAGAGCGGCAATATCATGAAGCCATGAGATAAAGCCGTGTCTTTCTTTGTCCTCAGTAGCTGCACCGGAACCTCGTTTCCATATCTCATAAGTTACAAGCGTGCATCTGTCTGCGGATGCAGATGCGCTTCAATACGACGGTGACGCGATATCGCAGGGAAAGGATTAGGAGATGAGGGGGAGGACTATTAGTCACGTTTATGGACTCGTTCGGCGAGCACGATCTCGCAATGAAAATCGATTTGCGCAAAGGATCACAATAAGGGGAATAAATTACGTTGCGCTTATCGCGAAGCTGCCAGCGGAGGTTGAAAAGGCACCCCCCCGTGTTGATCCGAGATGGACAGCAACAGAAAAAAGAATATAAGAAGATAAGATAGAATGGAATAAAGTTCATATATTCTGGGACAAGCAATCCGCTTAGAATACAAAAGAAAACATTTACAAAGTAGATATTAACAAAAAAGTTAAAAATTTTTGTTAAACGTATGAGATATTAATATGAAAAGACCGAAAAAGTGCAACTATAGGATCAGAATTAAACAAAAAGGAGAAAAATATACGGAAAGAACAGCTTTGCTAAAGTATCTAAAAATTTAGCAAATCTGAAAATAATTTTGTTAGGTTGTAAAAAAAATTATTGTTATAATTAAGCTGGTCACTAGAATATTAAAATTTTTTGCAGTGCTCATTATGCTCGAGTGACCTACATAATTATTTTGACAATCCAACAAAATTATTTTTAGGTCTGTATCTAGCTAAATTTTTAAGTTCAGCAAAATTGTTTTTTCTATGTATATGAAAATTTATTCTTATTCCTATTCATTATCTTTTTTTTCTGTTGTTAAATTAATTATTAAATGATCAGAATTTGTATTATGCAATGAATATATTTTGCGATAGAAATCATAAGCAGATTTTTGCAAAATCTCGGATACATTCCGGGATCGAAACGCATAATCCTTTATTGAACGACACTCCGATCAAAGTCTCGAATTCTGAAACTCCGGCGAAATGCTGACTCGATTGCAGACGAGTGAAAGTCGCGCTAATTGGAGAGCTCACCGAAACGCGTTTGAATCGTCCGTTGCAAATTAAGCTGGCGCACGTTCAAACAAACGCGGATTTGCACAAAAAAAAGGGAGAAAAATTGTGACAGGTATCCCTGATTTTTGCGAGTTAAGCTTCAGCTAAATTCCGTTCAGGTAAAAGATCGAGATTAAAAATTAAATCTTTTATAAAAATATTAGAAAGTTATATATACAATTGCGCGATAAAGTTTATTATTTTTTTTAAATAAACTTTTTTATTTATGCGGACTTTTAAGAGAAGAATTCAAAATTTTAAAGCCGTATTCTTTTCAAATTAATTTTAAAAACACATATTTTCGTGACGAAATTTTCAATTGGATACCATTGGCCCATGTTTTCACAGAAAAAAAAAGTTAATTCAAATTTAAATTGAATTTTTGAACGCGTTTAATATCTCGTCGGGGAAATTAATTCTAATCAACTGCACAGGCAGATCGTCACCAATTTTGTTCCCAATTTCCATCTTTCGTCGTTCCGTTAGCGGCAAGCAAGTAACAGATGCTTGCGATATCCTGCCGGCGGCGAGAGCAAGTTCGAAACATGCGGAACGACGTCAGTCAACGTCGTCGGATCGCCTGTCACGGAATCAACCGCCGCTAGGCTGACGCCGAAAAGTTAGTCAAGCGCGTTAGTCGATAGTCCGCAACTGCGAGACCTATTAGGCCAAAGTGCCGTGACTTCCCCTCTCCCTCTTTCTCTCTGCCTCCTTCGATTTCTCTCTTAGTCTCGCTGTTTCCTCTCTGTGGTTGGCTGCGCAGTCGTTGGCGAAGTTTACGCCACGTCGGTTATCAATGACAGTCGCGTTGGAGTTGCCGCATTATGAACTTATCAAGGAGACAGTCGCGGACAACTTCGCCATTAAAGTTCCAGCACGAGCAATGTTACTGACTCTCCTCCGCTTTCTCCTCTCCGTCTTCCACGGTAGCGATACGTCCTTCCTAGACACCGTCGCGAGAATCTCGACGAACAATGGGAGATACAAGTATGCAGCTGCAACAGCCTAATCTCGGACCGTGATGGAGCTAAATGTTCGGGAGAATCAGAGACGGATTCGCTTTTCAATACTAAAGGGAAAGGAACAGATGCCTCTCGGATTCTTCGATTTCTTTTTCTCCGAAGATCTTTCTATTCAAAAAGCCTTCTTATCTCTTTAGTACGCTAAGATTTATTACGATAATAGGTTAACCGATTATAAAAATTATTTTATGTTCTAATAGTGTGAATTATTTAAAGAAAAATGTTTTAGCAAAGTTTAGTCGAGCTTTTCAGTGTAACATATTGCTTCCTTTGTTGCATCTGTTTTATGCCATTTAAACATGTTTTTTGAATATTCGTTCAATAATCGATAGACCGGTATCCAATCAACTAAATGGTAAATAACTGATTTGTTGATAAAAAAAAAAGAGGACTTGCGCACAGATGACTTCCATTGTCGACTTCCAGTCTCTCTCTCGCTTCATCGGCGAATTTCGACCATACTTGCCGGGCTGCCGAGTCGATAAAAAGTTGTTTTAATTGGCTGGGAATCGTGGAAACTCGACGACTCGACGACTTTTCAGCTTTGTCGCTGCCTCTTGGAGCGTTAAGCGCCGATATAAACGCGCGATATTGCCGTATCGGGCGCACGTTTTAATCCTTTATTGCCGCCGAGAAGCTAAGTCGTTGACACGGTCCCATTATTTATTATCGCATCGAGCGCGCAATTTATACTACGTGACACCCTTCGTACAATTTTTTATTCGTATTTTCCGATCATTAATTTATTCTGTCTTCTTTTTTTCTTCCAGGTACGTAATTCCACCATCAGCCGCTTTTGCATGCAAGATGCAGTTTGCATAACGTCAAGGGTATGTTTTAACCAAAGTACGAACACGGTTTTTTAGCTTTAGTTAACAGCGAGATAATATTGTTGTGCTGATAATGTTACGTATTTCCCTCCTTATACGAATTACTATATTTTCTGGTTGTCCGTCGGATAATTATTGACTGCTGACTAAATGGCACATTATTAGGCTAAACTGTCTGCCTTATTATCCCGGTAAGAATCGCGCGTTCTCTCCTTTCTCGCGATCCGTAGGGACCTCTTCGGGAGAAGCTAGAGTCTAATTAAAAACTTGGTGCCCCGGCGAACCTCCGCATGTTTCTGGATACTCTCTCCTTTTCCTTCTTCGTTCCTAGGAAGCACGACTTAATTAACTTCGCGAAGAATGAACCGCGTTATCCCCGCGGTACTCTCAATACATCTTTCGTTTTAACTTTATCGGATATTCGCTCGCGAAAAGTCGCGCGATTTATATATTCCCCACCGTGCTTTCCGACTTCCGAGAGCGGCGATGCTTCTAATTAACGCAATTACGATCGCTTGTACTTGGTATCGCGCGCGCGCGCACGGTGTTGCATACCGAAGAACGGGAAATTCGCGATTCACGCCTGCGGTTATTCTTGTCGCGGCGGTTATTCCTAAAAGCGGAAATTTCTCCGGCAAATGAACCACGCGCGCGCGCGAAATAATTCGCGCGGCACGAGACGGGAAATTTGCGGCGTGCGCTTTCATTTCGCGAGAGGAATTTGTAATCTTAAAATTTTTGTGCAAATATGTCCTGACGCCACAGACGTTTTCTTACATTTTCCTCCGTGGGAAGAAATATGCAGATTTCCACATTGCATCAAAGACCGATATTAATATTAAAATATTTCGTATAAAAGATTCGGCGACCTACTTTTAAAAGATATTTCTCAAAAATAATAATTTTTCTGAAAAGTTCTTAGATTACATCGGCATAGCATTAGACTACATTACAAAAAACTAAGTCTGAAAATTCTGAAGATAAATTAGTTTCTTAGGGACACACACACACAGAAGAAAGTTATCATAGAAGGTAATGTAAAATTTTGAAAAATATTTTGAGAGAATAAATTCTGAAATCAATGCACAATGGTATTCAGATTATAAAGATGATATTCAGCATACTTAACACTTTTACAAAGATAAACATATAGATTCTTCTTGACATGACTTTCTTATAAGGCAGAAAATTTGGTTACAATGTAGGTTACACGTTCTGTGGCTGATATATTTTATACGTCGAACTCTTTCATTATACCTTGTGTTTTGTGGTTTTTCCTTTTTTCTACTTTTTTTCTCCTCTTCGAACTTCTTTTTAGTTTGACACGAACAGCCGAACTTCATAGAAGGTCTTAACGTCTTTCTCTTCCCACGATTTTGACTTCGTAAGAGGAACGATTTAAAAAAGATGAGCGTTCGAAAAATCATACGAACAAATTTATTCGATTCGGAGGGAAAAGGGAATGAGAATGTTAGAAAGAAGTCTCTCAATATCGCAAAGCAGTGAGCTTTCCTGTATCAACTGCGAGCTATGGTTTTTAATAAAACACGATATAATCCCGACTCCACAAAGTTCGGTCTACATATTCGTCGCGTATGGCAAAATCAAAGCCTGACCTGTAAACCGCCTTCAATACATGGCATTAGCGCCTTGTATTAACTCTCGGATGAATAGAAAGTATTGCCTCGACGAGTTGACTCGCCCGCAAATCGCGAGGGTTTCACAGATGGCGAAGAAAACGTGTTATTCGCAATTGAGAGTTGAATATTGTGATATAACCCATGACATGATTATACAAAAAAAATCAGAGAATTATAAATATAAACGTGCTAGTATAAATTAAAAATAACATAATGTAACATAAATGCTATTTTATATAGAATTTATTAGATTATAATGTTAATTATACATTATTTATGTAAATATTATTTTCTCTTGATAAAAATTTTTTTCTTTGATAAAAAACCTATTTTATATGCGAAATTTTGTAGTTGGGAAAAATTGTAATCAGAAAATAACATGAAAACTGATAGTTTTCTGGAAAATAGTTTAAAGAAAGAATAATGAGATAAAGTAATTTCAAGTTTTCGTATAAAATCTCTTTCAGTTAATTTCAAGCTGGACACGTTCTTTAGATTTTTAAATTAAAGTTTTATTGAATTCACGTAAAAAGATTATTTGGATCTGGGCTATCGGTTATCGGTTGCAGAAAGTTACTATCGGAAAGCAGATGTCTCGCGTGCGCGCCCAACTCGGGGTAACCTTAGCTCGAACAAGTACGAACACATACATGATGCGTGTTACGTCGGTTCTTTTAGCTTGATGTAGTAACAATTTTAAACTTCTATTAATCACGGTCAAGCATGCGAGTTATGGCATCATGACGTGTATCGGTTTTGTTTCTTAACTGTTACGTGTTAATGTTATAAAAAGAGCTACATTAGAGAAACAATACAAAAAAATTTTTCCAAATTTTTTATAAAAATCGCTTCTAAAATATGTAAAGTAAAAATTTTTTCAATATTCGAAGTTGCTAATTAATTCACTGTCCGACATATTAAGGCTTCCGATATAATTAATTGAGGAAATTAATCAGCAGAAACGGATATTAATTTGCTGCCGAATGATTTCGTTTCTCCTACGGATTGAACAAAACCTTGAATTTAATAATTTATTAATATTTTTAAATTGAAATTATTGTACCGCATAAATATTCAACCATGTTTCTTTAAATATTGATTTTTAAATAATTCTTTTGATACTGTTTTTGCTGAAAAACTGATAGTTACATCGCTGTTCAGGCTGTTAGTGACAGCGACTCGGAGGAAAAATGCGTTATCGCGAATTAGCTCGCGGTTCTTTATCTCGCGAAGCTCATCTCCGCGCGGATGGCACCGACAGGTGTGGCGACAATGCAAAAGCGCGCAGGCCATTTTCCCGTTCTTTATACAACGCAACGATCGTCGAAGCAATATTCACGGTGCTCGACGGCGACATGGGGGATGGTTGAGTGCGGTAAAAACACTCGGCGCTGTCTTTTATCCTCTTTTATCCTGTAATATCCTCGAAAAGATTACGCCAGCACGAGATGGCTGAGAAGTGATTGTGTTGAAATGCGCGTTTGCGGTATGGAAATAATTCTTCGATTTCAAACGAAACATGTTCTGTCGGAAACACACCTCTGGTTTGAATTTAATGGAGAGATAGTAATTTCTGTGTATTAATTGATATTAATTTAATGTATATTAATTGATTAATTGATTAATTACTATCTAAATTGATTAATTTAATAGCATTAATATTACTATTAATTGATATTTGAATTAACAAAACGTATTATTAATTTTCGCAATATTTTTTTCCATGCCATGAAAATGAATGCGATCGACTTTTTCAAAATTATTCGAGATAATTCTTTTTATTATTTGATATCATACATCAAAAAAATTAAAATTTTACCAAATTAAAATTTTGTCAAAATGACGATCATTTCAAATTAATTGAATAACGGCTTTACATTATTTTATATTCTTTTTTAATTCGATGAGCGACTTTTTTATTTTTTTATATTAAATTAATTTCAATCTGAAATTAATATTCTCAAATTACTCGAAAATTACCCGTATCGATATTTTGGCAAAAAAGAAAATTAATTTCAAATTATAATTAATGAAACTGCCACCAGAAAGTAACGCGGTGCAAGTGGAGCATTTTACATGATAAATTGCTGTAAGATCGCTTAAAGCCGCACGTCAACGCGTCAGCATAGTGACAACGGTTTCAACGGCGACAACGCGGATCATGAGCATCCCGCGTGCCGTTAAAAGAACAGAGAGGAGAGTCGAGCGATGAGTCCAATAGAATAACTTAGTAGCCTCGTTTATATCCTTCCGCTCGTGTTCGCCGCTCTTGCTTCGTTTGTTCTCGAACGCGACGGGCGATTAATTAACGAGCGCTCGACAAACGATCGAAGTGCCGTGTCGACTACGACAACGACGACGACGACGAAAGGGAAGCGGCGTCGCGAGGGTGTCGTTCAGACTGTATACCCGGGCATCCGACTCGCTCCTAATTAAACCGGAGTTGAATCATTACTGCGACTACCGGGAAATAGTCTAGCCCAGAGCAAAAGAACGAAAGGCTTATTCCTCTCTTACACCGACGGGATAATGTTTCTACACGTAACTCAGGCATCACTTGGGATTAATTCCCAACACTTGTGACCTTATATCTTATCTTACTTTTTTAAATCATACTCTTTAAAGATATTCAATCTAAAGATTAAAAGATTTAATTTCTTCATCCAACATCTGTTAAATTCATAATGTAGACCGTTAATTCGGTTAATATTCTCATGATATTTTCCGATGTTTGCATGACAATCTATATAATAATCCCTGCAAATTATCGTTAGCGTTTGTCAGCTAACAGCTTCTTGTAAATTAGTATCATCCCGTCTTTGCGAACCTATTGCTCGCTCGTTCGATGCGCTGTGGCGGGCTGGCGAATTATCGGCTCGTTTCTCGACGCGCGCGTTTCTCTCGCTAAAGTGCTAATTATCGCAACGCAATTGCCAACGATCTATTCATAATCCACGAACGCCTAATCTAAGCTCAATTACGCGCCAAGCGGATTATATGCACTCACTTGGAACCGAATTAGACGTAATCTTCTCTCCCTTTTAGCATGATCTCTGACGTTGATCTGCGAATCGCACTCGATGTACCTTGCGCTCTCAAACGCGGTTTAATTAGACGCGCACAAAAGGCTGCCACAAATCCTGAATTTCGACGCGGCTTGTTTACTGTTTCCGATACCGCACGCGAAGTGAGGATATAATTTAATTTGTTGTCATCCGTAATTACGCATATCGAGAGAGTGATAGAAATCAAAAATAACTACGTGCTTTTACATATCCGTATTCGTTGTTAATGTAGAATAAAATTCGTTGAATAATTTGGAAAAGAGATAAAATAGACTTTGTTTAAATTATCGGAATATTTTTTTATCTAAACATTAATAAAATTTCTAGGATCAATAAACATGATTTCTCTCAGTAAATACAATAAGATGTTTTTATAAAATCACATTACGTCGAAAGTCGTGTCTTTGATTCAAACATTAGCGTTTGAAAGTTGGTTAATCAAAATTCCTCGTAATGTAATGAAGAAAATCGTAATTCTTTACATTCTTCCCTAAGATTTAAAGTTCGACCCGCTTGGCGACCCGGTGGATTCGTCGTGCTAATTAATCTAGACCTCATTTATAAAGCTGTAACACCGAATGGAGACTAAGTTTGAAAGTGGCCGCCATTACGAAGTTAAGGGGGACGGAACGGGTGGTTGGTATATTAAAGGGTGCCCGATCGTTCGTCACGGGGGGGATGATCGTTTATAAGCCGAACAAGTTCATGATTCTTCTTGGTGCTCCCATATTTCGTCGCGAAATTAAATCTTTCAGTTGACCTGAGACATTTTTGTTTTTTTTTTCTTAATTATTATATTGTTACTTTAGAAAATTGTGAGATTAAATATGATGAACAAAAAATAAAATAGTAAATTATAATAGGGTCAATATTCGAGTAATAATCAAAGTGTGTAACGCGACGTGAGTGATAATAAGAAATGGAGTAGAGAACTAGAGTTTTTCAGATGGATAGAAATGTGTTTAGTTTTTTATAACAAAAATTTATAAGTAATCTTATGAATTTTTATTAAAGATTAATTATAAATTCGCCACGGAATGTGCTGAAATGTGCACGGAAATTAATCACATTAAAACGCTTTGAAAGATATATGCTTTGAAAGTTGATAGTATATGTGAAACATCCTGCGTACCGTTGAGAGGAAATGTAAATCTTCAAATCTTTGGGAATCATTCAGAATCTCTGAGGAAATCAAAGAGATTACACGTTCCTACATTGACTAACGTTTCCACCGAACCTTTCTCTATTGCCTTTTCCCGAAGCCGTGGTATTTCGAATTCTTCGAAATTCAATGTTAGGAGCTCATCAAAGAGAGAGATCGAGATATCGAAAAGAAGAGACTCCCGGAAATATGCGGAGCCGCCACGAGGAACAACGGTCGTAAAATTCGACGAGAAAAGGATATCGGTATCGTAGGTGGTCATAACGACGGCGATGGTGCATTGATTACAGGACGGTCCGTGAGTTAACAGCATAGGATTTCTCGGTAGTAGAAGAAGCAGAGAGATGAGGCGGTCAAGGCGCTCCTTGTTGCGCGATCAGTCAAGCATGTCGAATGAAAAAAAAGGGAAAACACTGTTACCGCGAATGATATTCCAGTGAAACGGGAAATACCATCGAGAAAGAGAATGGAGTAGAGAACTGATATATCGAATGATTATTGTAGTGTGTAGTCTAGAATAGATTCTTCACCGAATTCTCTAAAACAGAAGTTCCAAAAATGTTGAAACGTAGCTTTTTAGCCGTGTATAATCAATGAAAAATAAAAATATCTTTGCGAATTAGACTTCGAGGATGCAGACGAATAATGAAGCTTTTTATTTCTAGCTCGACTTCGAGCAGATTCGAAATTTTTGTCTTAATATCTTAATACTAACGATTTAATATCTTAATACAAACGAACTAATTACAATTATGATAAGACGAGAGGCGTATCATGCAATACATATATTAACATTTTTCGAACAATTAAATTCAGGCTATAATAAAATTCTATGCAAACTAATTAATTTGCTTGTTAGGATGCAGAACGGAGTATAAATGGTTGGATTTTTTTGCAATTGGGAATAGAGGTAGAGACCGGCGTTAAACGAATTCTAAGAGGAACGAAACCGGAAGGGAGCGGGAGCGAGGAAACGTTTGCAATGCTAATTATATGGCTTTTCTTATAACGCTCGGGTACCGCTTTCATGGCCCAGTTTAACTGACGATCTCGCTTTGTGTTCTTCATCCCCGCGTGATCCGAGCGATCTTCGCGACCGGTATCGTGCAACTCACTCAACAGTCAGGCTCTCTCTCTCTCTTTCTCTCTCTTTCTCTCTTTCTCTTTCTGATGGTATTTGCACTCCCACGGTAGATTGAGGTTCGAGAGTACAGCAGAAGATTCATATTCGCGTATTTCGTATACTCGCGGTTCGTTATTTGCATTTCGTTTTTCATATTCGCGATCCCTATAGCTCGTTCACTCGCGGAGGGACGGCGCGTAATTTACATTTTTCAAGGATATGGATTTAAAGCGAACTCAGAAATAAGCTCTTCAATTGTTGATTGCTGTTTGCGAGTTAAATTAAATTGAATCTGCGCTCTATTATATTAACGTAACATGTACCGTAAACTCTTACGTCCTCGTTATTATTGTGTTTATGATGCCTAAAATTTGCATTTGATGCAAATTGTTGCGATTATCCCAGCTAATAAACGTTTCCCGTTTGCTTTCTCTCTCCCTCTTTCCTCTCTCCTGGTTACATTTATTATATTCGATTACGGTCCATGAGTTTCGCCATCAAAAGATAATCTGCAACAACGCGAAGACAATAAGAGGACTAAACTCTATTAGGAGCAACGTGAATGGAGTGGAATCGAGCCGTCTTTACCGGCGCACTCCGGCGTATCGATCGCCGATTCTGGTAACCGTCTACGAGATCAGAGCTGAGATTACTTTCATCGTTTTATGTCCGTTACGTGCCACGTCGCTGGCTGGCTGACTGGCCGCGTTCTCTCTGCTCGGGGAAAACTTTCCTCCCGTGAGGAGAGGACCTTTCGTCCTTCTTCCCGTAACCCGGCCAATCAGCGCTCATGGACGTACTATTGGCGACAATAAAAGACGAGGAATTGGCGATCCCAACGGGGGTGACTCATCTTTTACGCTCGGAATGAAGAACCTCACTGAACCATGCATTTTCCCCTACGTGCTTCAGTGTGACCGTTTCTAATTACAGTGCCGTTAACTTACTCGGACTAGGATGAACTCTGGACTAAAGATATCGATGAATTTCAGTTTGCTTCCGTTTAATTAACTGTTTTGAGAGCAATATAGTCAATATTTCTGATAGCGATTGATAAAAGTAACTCGCGTTCAATTGCGATTAATCTTAAACACTAATTTTAATGGAAGCCATTAAACATACTTACATGGCGGGTTCCACAAATAAAACGTATGATAACAACTTGCATTACTCACGCATATACTTCCAACTGGACGAACGCGTAATCGCATTCGTTTAGTTACGCAGTGCGATATGCTACGTCCATTACGGAGCATAACGTATGCGGTTGTGATGGTGCATACTAATTGTTTAGATAAGCGCGAATCCGAGCGCTCATTTAGAAACACCGGAATCGGCGGCTATGTAGTTCGTCGGCGCTTTTTTGCGGCTTTTTTTTCACGAGGATGCGATTTGCATACGTTGCTCGCAATCCTCTTGGTGCACGTTTTGCTTCCCTCTTTTCGAATAATTCGAAACGCATTACGCAATCAAGCGTATCTTTTTCACGTGCGAATGTTGTAGGGCGATATTGTGTGCGGTGGATAAATAAATTCGTTACAGGAAATTTACGGCTTGTTTAAATAAATCTGATGTGTTGCAAAATTTTAAGTTTGACTCCGCTTATCCGTGTGCTCAAATTAAGAAAATTTTAATGAAATAAACACGTATAAGTAAAATCGTTATGTCGTGTTAACACATAACATCTTAAATTTAAATTGCATTTGGTAATGCTTGTTTATGTTAATAGAATTGCCTCATTTTTTTTACATGAAGAAGGAATTTAATTTAAAATTACAAGAAAACCATTTATGTCGCGCTAATATAACTCATAACATTATAAAATAAAATACCTCTTCTATATCGATATAATAGAGATATTAATCTAATTATTACGCCGAAAGCACTTGATAAAATGAATTATGTCACACTTTGATCCGTAATTGATTAATGAATGGCCGAATTTAAATTTCAAAGGACATTCGATACTTTATCTATTTACGATTAATAAAGCGGCCGATTACAGTAATTGGGTGCAACGCGCGCGATTTACTTTTGGACCGCGATTTACATCGGCAGAGTTGCATTTAGCGGGATTCAAGGTCCGCGCGGTTATTCATTCCGCGCACGAGTTTTTCCCGTTTTACGAACTAAAGCCGGCAAAGAATTCCGGGAAATTATTATCCGGATGCACTCGGCAGACAAGTCGGTCGGCATAAGATAATGAGGTAATAAGGAAATGAAACAAATGTCGTCGCAGTCCGATGGAAAAGGAGGGAAAGAGAGAAAGAAAGGTAGAGAGCCATTCATACGTCCGTTTATTTTATGCCTTTAAACGCGTCGATAAATTGGAATACGCCTATTAAATCTCCCGTTAGAGAGTATCCCCGATTATTCGAAATACGCTCGATTCAGCGTAATTTCCAAGAATATTCTTGCAGTCTTTGCAACGAATATCGCGAAGAATCGCATCAATAACTATTTTTAAATTTTAAATAATCACAAAAGCGAGAGATGAAATGATTGGGAAATGTTTTGCGTGCTATCATGAAGAAAATCCTTTCGATTTATACACGATTGAAAATAAAATGAATAAAACTATAGAAACTTGGAAAAAAAGCATGAAAAATCGAGATGAAAAAATTTTAGATTTTTAACACAAAAATAATCGCCGGAACATTATTTCATTCGGAAAGGTTTTAACACAGTTTTAAGAGACGTTTTATTTCAACGTTCGATGTTACAAATCTCGTACGTGAAAGCTTATCTAAAAACAAATGAATAGTTGCTTAAATGCGTCTCAAATAAAAAAATAAATACCGTCGGTTGTTCTCACAAAAAAACGAGCGCTGTCGAAAAGTAGGAAAACAGATAAAGAAATGCGTGTACTCAAAGATCCGTTAACGGTGATTAATAAAGTAATAATTCGACGTAATTCGCGTTTCGTCTTATCTCGTCGTTTTGCGAAGTTTCCCACGAAATTGTCAGTCAGCCGGGAACGCAAATCGCGTCTCACGCAGCGTGAAACTGTTTGCGCCACGAGTTTCCATTTAAGTTCTACGACAGGGAACTCGCCTTCTCTACCAATTCCACAAAATTGAATTTACACGGAATAACGAAGTAACAGTTCGCGTTTCGCGAACGATGTGCAAATACATTTCGTTCGCTGTTCCTCGTTCGTTCGTCCATCTCTTCATTCGTTTCTCCTAGCCGCACTCCCGACAGCAAACCTGTCTCGCATAAAAATCGACTATCCCCGTGTTGCCTTCGGATTCGCTTTGTCCCCGAGCTTTCGACTCGTTCAAGTTGCATCGACGATCCCAACTTTTGTCCACGCAATCGTCGCTGCACTCATACGACGATCCGCGATCCTGCATAATAAAAATTGCGAACATTTGCAAGATACAATTCGGTCATCCGTTTTAAGAATTTGAGATAGTATGATATAAAAGATACGGACAGTGTGCTCCGCTTCGCGTATCTTTCACAAAAATCAAAGTAAAGCGAAAACTGATAGCGAATTATATGAATTTTATTATTTTCGTAATAATTAAATATAATTATTATGCATAATAATTATCTTTAATATTTTATAATAATTATTACAAAAATAATAATCATCATCAGTAATGCATTTCTCGTGAAAAATAAACAAAAAATTATACAGTAAATTCTTTAATAAATTTAAATTCTTTTTTAGCAAATTTTTCGCGAAATTTCTAAGTAAAAAAATGTCATTTATAAAATTTATTTTAATGTTTATAAGATATATTAAGATGTATATACATTTCTTGATTATTTTAAATAAATTGAAGCATTTTTTTGGCGTGATTTCAACGAAAGCTACAAGAGATATTTATCGTTATAGAGATTGTCATCGTATCAAATTTCCGCCGTGAAAATCGACACCGACCTCATCCGAGGAGCATTGAAAATATTTTCCGGCAACGATGGTGGGCCACCTTGTATAGAATACTGCGATAACGACGACTCACCGTGACCTGGTTCGCATAAAAGGCGTATCCGCGCGATAGCTTCGATTGCGACCGGCAGCGACGAGATCCGCCTTCTTTTTTTCCTCGCCGAGGACGCTCCTCCGAGACCCTGAGAGCTCTCGTGGCCTCGTCACCCATGGAAAGTGTTTTCTTTGTTATACGAGAAACGTCGTTGACGTTAGCACGCTATCTATGTATCGCCTTTCAGCCGATAGACGGATAGATATCGATTTTTTTTTTATTCCCCTCTGCGACGACGTAATGACGCGTAACGAACGCACATGAGAGACTACAGTGAATGAAGCATGTAAAGCGTATGACGCATCAATTTTTCTTAAAGCATTAATTTTAGAGAAAGGTTTTTGAGTAAAAGATTGATGGGATTTTAAAAATGAATATTACGTAAACGTCAAATGCAACGTTATAATTATATCTCAATTTAAGAGAACAGTAGGTGCAATCTCTCAATTATAATAAAACTATCGTAGCTAGTAAAAATTGCTACCTCAAACGTCTAGGTGTTATTAAAATTAAATCACCGTAAAAGTAACGCTATTACAAGATTTATATGATAAATTATTCCCATTTTTTTTTTTTTTAATATACGCATCACCAATACCGACATTTCGAAATTACAATCGGTATCTTAAGGTTAATCGGCAAATAGTGCACGCGCTGAAACGAATCTACTGATGCGATTAGCGCAACGATGTGATACCGCTCACCTGGCAATGTTCCGGTTGCACTCGCGATCCGCCGCACTCCATTCGAAGATGACACGGTCGTGAATTTGCGAAATCGCTTAATTTCCCGCAGTTGGACGCGCAATCGGGCGAACAGGCAATCAGCTTGCTCTCCGCTCGCGTACGAATCCCATAATCGTGGCCGCAACGCGGGCACAATGTGCGCACGCTTTTGTCTCGTCTCATTAGCAACGGTATGAAGCAGAAGGGCCAGCATCTGCAAGAAGAGTATCAATGTTACGCTCGTTTCGATTTGCCGTTAAGATTTTAATAAAAAAATGAAGAATCTCGCAAAATTGTATAGAATACAGAATTGTAAACGTTATGAAATTGAAGCTGGAAATATAAGCATATTTTTCTTTCCCTTTTGTTAGAAAGTTTGAAATTTTTAACATATTGCAATCTATTTTTATTACAACATTTTTATTTGACATTGCTTTGTGCGTATTTTTCTAAATTCTTATCCTGAAAAATAGTCGAGAAATGCAGCGACGAATCGCATATAACGTGCTTGAATAGTACGCAACTTTTTTGTACACTTTTAAAATAATCAGCCGACGCAATATCACAAACTTACACTCACATCTTGTTTCTTTCATATCAATTAACAGACTTATGTATAATTAATAAAAGTTCAGGGATAATAGAATTATCTTTAAATGTACGTAGGGAAAAAACCCGTGTAAATGCAGATTAATAAATGAGATTAAATGAGATTATGTCTTGATGGAGCTTACATCGCTACGTAAAATCGCGTTGCACTTCGCTAATCAGATTTAATGAAGTGAATATATTTCATTTTGAAATACGCGGCATTACACGCTTATCGGCAGTCACTCGTCGTGATTTATGAGAGCGAGTAATTTCGCGATTTCCGTCGCGAAATGAATTCAATTCGTTGAAAACGGACGCCGCCGCGACCAGGATTAAATTTAACGAAAGGGATTTAATGATTACGATTCAACCGTTTCGCGCTATAGCTGCGCATTGGTCTTTTGAAAAATTCGTGTATTACAGGGGAGAGACTATTCAGAGAGTCCGCAGGTGCGCCTCGCTAATTAGCGTCGCTTTTTACCGCCGCTAATAAACGATTATCGAAAACTTGTTTTACCGCGGCATTGCTTTATCGGCGCGAATTTACGCGAAATATGGGAAACGGTTGCGAGCGGGAGCGAACGTTAAAATCCTCTTTCTTTCTCCCCGTCACTTCTATTTATTTAATATTATCGATTTATCATGATGCTTTTACGATTTCGCTGAATAAATAAATGTGAATATTATTTTACATACGCACTGCGATTAATATCAAAGTTATGTAGCTTGTAATTTATATTCTTTTTCGTATTAACAACATTACGTATTAAAAACGTGCAGTTGTGACGCACTTTTTTGCTGCTTTTGTTAAATAGTTAACTACAAGGATTTCTTAATGACTAACCCCATTAAACAAAATGCAGCCAGACGGGAGCTCGTGAATTTCTGTTGTTTTAATATTATCGGCACCTCTTTCACGCCACATGCAGGACAACGAATTGATTTGTCGTGGTATTTCCATGTTTCAACTGTAAAAATATACGTAGGGTTAAACTCGTTTTACATTCAGATATTTTATATTCACATATTATGTTCTGTAATAAACTTCTCTTTTCTTCTATAATAACAATCGCAAAATTTTTAATTAATTTACACGGAAAGAACGATTTTTGCTAAAAGGTCTAAAATTTTAGCTGGACACAGATCAGAAAAATAGTTTTGTAGAACTATCAAAATAATAATGTAGAACACTCAAATCAGTTGCTAGAACATCAACATTTTTTGCAGCATTGCTCACAATTTTTAAGGTTTCAACAAAATTATTTTTCAGATCTGTATCCAACAGAATTTTAGATTCCTCAGCAAAATTGTTCTTTTCATGTAGGCTCGACAAAAGCCAAAGGAAGGAGAATATCAAATTCCCCGTTTTCTAACTTAATTATGTCCGTATCACTCTGCAATTTTTAATTTACTCGGAATTAATAAAGACTGTTGGCTGTGTGCAGACCTTTCGTGGAGAAGACATTGTTCGGTCGACATTTCGGCGCGCGAGCTTTACCATCGGATGCTTTCATTGTCAGAATCCACGGGAGCAACATGCCACTTTGCGACGGCCCGCTTCGCTTGCATTCTGCCCTTTGTGAATTACAAAAGCGCGCTGCTTTCTAGAAGCATAAATTCATTCGTGCGTGCGCGATAAACGTAAATCGGCCCGGTGCACGCCGCGCATTTCGCAGCGCGATGCGAACGCACACACTCGGAACGTGGCACATTAATGAACAGAATTTACTAACGCATTTCTAATTACTGTTTTAAACGCGCGACGTTCAGTCGCGTTGTTTGCGGTAAACCGATTCGGATCGCCGCTACGGTCGTTGATTACAACAAAATCCGCGGTTTAATTACGGACATAATAAGTCATTATGGAAATCGCCCGGCAGTTGATGATCGCGTAACTGCATACTGAAACAACGATGCATCGCGGCTTTTTTCTTCGTCGCTATTGTTTTTGTAGAACGTAATCGTATCTTTTATCTTTTCCAACCATTCAATATTTTAGTACTATTTCATGGTAATTAAATGCCTGCCACAGGCAATCGTTCTCTTACGGAAATAACATTATTTTAATGTTTTATGTATCTTAATTGTGAATTTACAAAATTGTATTTTCGAGAAATATTCTGTACATTAGCGTGCAAATAAACCTTTGGTCTCCCGATGTGTCTTTGTACTCCTGTAAACAAATTGCAACATTGAAAAGTTTCGGTCTTGTAAATTAATTTCTCGTTTTCGAAACACGTTCATTAGCAGAAATGTATAAATTTTAGCTGAATGGTAGTCTATTTGTTATTTAAAGTATCAAGCGGGTCTTAATTATTCATGCAGATAACAAAACCATGTATTGATAAAGTACTTTATTAAAATGTAGAATAATAAAACGTGGCGTGTTAATTAAGAGCTCTCTTTCGCGATGAACATAATTGCGTCGTAGACGATCGATATCGAAATATTAGTATCGAAACGAGCGTAATGTTGAAAATGTTTTATTCGGAAAAAGCACAATGACGTTTGTTGTGTTGCCGATATGTCAATAATGAACGAAGACCACGAAGTGCTCTTTATTAATTTTCCAGCGACTTTTTTCTCATGGCTCGCACGCGAAAGCTCGCAGGTATGGGCGATGCGAGTCCTGTCGCTTTCGAATCCCCAACAGCATCAGCGGGCTTGCAGGGCGTCAGCTTCGCGTTTTTGTACTCGAAGATGCCATAAACGTGACCGCACAACGGACAGATCATGCGAACCCTCTTCGCGCGCTTCATCATTAACGGAATAAAGCAAAACGGCCAACATCTGTTGCGAATCGCCTTGCGGTGAGAACCTGATAGCACGATTGTGCGCGAATTGCGAGCATAAGCTTATACAGCAAGTGCAATTTACTCAAAAGAACGTAATACGATAATAATAAAAAATAAAACGGGACATTTTTAAAAGATTGAAGATATTTATCTTGAAGCACTCGAGGAATTTACGTTCGATTTTAATCGAATTTGGATTTCCAATTTTAATTTCTCGGATCAAACTCTTGGAAATTCTCAGAGTAACACGGGAGATCAGTTGAACAGCGAACGTAAAATTTTTGGCCGTTTGCGCACGAATTAAAATTAAATAAATAAATTAATTAATTAATTAAAAGCCGCGAGTTCTAAATTTCGTCCAGCCGACTATGCGTATCATGAAAAGGTCAGCAAAAAATATCTTTTGTTAAGGGGTAATGAAAATCGCGGAAGAAACGGCGTTACAAGAGGTAAAAAGTTTTATCAGATAAACCTAAGAATTCTGTATGAATCTATGTAGTCGTATTAAAAAAAGTGATAAATTATTAGAGGTAAAACAGGACGATTCTGTCAGTAATGTTACACGATATTTAGAATTAAACGCATTGATTAAATGATTACTTAACTTGATTATTCAAATTAAATACAAAATATAATTCATATAATTTTTGATGACAAATTGATTGAAATATCTTTTTATAACGATTTTAACATTTTCTTCAAAGCTTTTCTCTCCTGTTGATTTTAATTAAATCAATTGATCTTTGCAACGTACCCGAAAAGGCAGAGAGCTCCGATATATGAGGTCGTTAGTTTGTCGCCGCGCGTATGAAGCGTCGGTACAGCTTCCCTCCGGCATCGAGGGCAGACTTTCCTCTCGCCGTGCAATTTCCACGTGTCCACTGCGGACGGCGAAAGCGAGTGTTAAGCCTTAACGCTTTCACATTGACCACAATTGGAACCACAGACTGTCGTCGTGCTGAATAGACCGCAGACGACAAAACATTCTTCCAAGGGCCGGTTTTACCGACGTTGCTCAGCTTTAATCGTATTTCAACCGTTTTTCTAAATATTGGACGACTGTATATGTTATATAAAGGAAAAGAGAGGATTTGCTGACCGACGTCAGTGCGACCGTACCTAGTGAAAATTTTAATAGTGATTTGTGATTTCTTAAAATTACAAGAAACTTTAAATATGAATTATTTATATAGAGACATATTTTCTAAATGCTAAATTAAACTGATAATTAAAATTAATAATCAAACAAAAATGAAATGTGATATTATATACTAGTAATAATATTTGAGAATTAAATCGATATTGCAATCTCTGCTTAGTCTTGTATGGCTTGCGTCATCCGTAATTAGTGGAATCCAAATGCTCTCTCGTTAATTAATGATTCTTTTCGTATTGGTCTACTTCAGATATGGCGAACGATCACATAAAGGCGGAAGTAGCCACGGCAACTTGTGCCAAATGTGAAACTTTAGCGTTTACCATATCCGAATTAGGATATATCGCGAAAGCTTCCTCAGTTGCCGTGCGGCACGTAAGGTTTAATCGCATCGGTATCTACCACGAGTAGCGTAAACTTTCTTCGGCTCGTTCTTCTTGCCGCTATCGACTGACGTGACCGGAGACGAAATTCGATTCGATGATATCCTTAAACTTCCGTTCTTCTGGAAAAAGTTAAGAAAAAGTAAGGGAAACATAGTCTTCGTCGATTGTTTCGTATATGTCATGTGATTCAATTTGCGCAAACGTGCGGAATATTCATGAAAAATTTTCTTAAAAAGTAATTACAGATAATTACCATTATTTTTTTTATTAATTTCATGGTTTTCTTGTGAAAAAAATAGATGAATTTTATTTTATTTTACTTTATTTTATCGACACATATAGTCAAATAATTAAAATTTGTGACAATATCTTTTATCAAGATAAGCTCACGTAATCTGTTGCAAAATACAAAGACTCCCGCAAATACGAAAATTCGAAAATTGGGGATAATTTTTTATACAAATTATACACAAATTATCAATTAATTAAAATAAATTATACAGATAAAAACATGAAAAATATTCTTTTACATTACGAAGATGGCATTTATCACACTTTTTGACACTTATTGCACTATTTTAAAGATTACGAAAGATCACTCTTATATATCCATTTTAGAAATTTTATATATTCCCGACCTAAGACATGGGTTAAAGGACTGCGGGATGGATAAGAAGAAGGTCGAAGGTGGAATACGAGACGATAACGCCACCACAAACATGAACGTGCATGTTCGTCTTTTTTGCGCGTAATTTCCGTACGATCCTCCCATCTATCAAGTTATCTATCCCATCTATCACAAGATATCTAATTTCTCTAGCACCTTCAGAATCGAAAAACGTAGAAGTTTAAGAATCAAACTATTGACCGAAATTTATGATGTAGATTTTTACCGTCACAAACAGATAATGTGAATTGAAATATGAAATATATTAAAATTAATATTAAAAGAGCAATGTTAAGTACGCATAATATAACATTATAAAGAAACATAATTTTTACAATTTAAAATAAACAGTAAGACAAGTATATATATATATATATATATATATATATATATATATATATATATAAAAGATAACATTTTATACTTTTTACGTTGATAGAACATTTCAATATTTTAAGATTCCTTTATTGCTTTATTTTATACTTATATCTTGATACGGAGGAATTAAAATTAGAAATGTTCCTCTATATTAATTGAACATTCACCTGATTGTTCAAACATTTGCCAGTAATCTGAGGATGATATTTACGGACATGTGTGAGAAGTCTATATGTGTCTTGTTCCTCGACGCTTACTTGCTTGTCACATACTGGGCACCAGGTCGCTATATACGACTATGTTAAAAATAGACATTTGGTTAGGATGGACACGAGACACACATCACATTCTAGTAATTATTGGATGTTCTTATTTTAGCTGCAACTTAATTTTATAATTTTAATGAGCTTTTTTATTTGATAAATTAAGAACTTTCATTTTGTTGTGATAAATGTAATTTGATAATTAACCTAATTAACGATTATACATCATATTTTCTAAGATTTAAAAAAAATTAGAAAGCCACGTACGAAAATGAACCAACCTTTTCCTCTATCATGTTCTCGAGAGCGTGTATTTTCGATTTCCTATGAATCCATCTAACAGATTCAAACTTTCTGACTATGATTGATGTATAGTTACATTGACAAACTGAAGGTTCGCGTGTGAGTAGTGGATCGATAATAGCGAATTGAAGTTGTTTCTCGAAAATAACTCTATTACATGCACAAAATTGCTTCGACTTTTAATTTGAATCCTTCTCGTATATTTAATGTGTAAAATAAGAAAGCTGGAGACAGAATTAATATAAATATAAAAAAATGCGGATAACAGATAAATTTATTATTTATAATGGATTAATGAACAAATTATAATAGATTATATAATTATATTATAGTAAATGAAAATATGTGTGAACAAAAAACACAAATTAAAAGTTTACATTTTTTACATTTGACAATTAATTTTTTTGTACATAAAAAACACATTGAATAAAATTACAAGTATTATCATAATAAATAATCTCACGATCATACGCGCTCGTGCAGTAAAGTTCTTCTCGTAACTCGGATATTTTCGTGGTGTGAAATAGAACACTCTAAGCCCTGCAAGGACTTTGTCACGTTTTACAAGTTTCTCACCGGCGCGGAAGTATTTCGCGAAGGAAGCAATCCACGAGGTGTCGGAGAGGTACGAAGAGGAGGAAAAAGGAGCTTTTCCTGAATGCGCTATGAGAGGTTGAGTCAAAAGTTTTCACAGCCGGGAACAAAGGCTCGGTGCAAAAGCTCGTCACGGACGACGCCCTCGCACAGTTTCGCTTCCGTTTCGCTTGCCCGCAGGAGAAAACTACTAGTAGTCGGGCGTTTGCCTCCGTCGAACTCTTTTCGTTATATATATGCTCTATTGAATCTTAGATAACGTCATGTATAACTGTACAGGATTTCCCTGACCGGACATAGCAATTCTCCCTTTCTCTCTCGTCGGCTTCCGTAGTGTGTCCTTGATTTCATGACCGGGAAGGCGAAATGAATTTCCGTCATTTGCGCGAGGATGAGGATGAAAAGAGAGTGTTTCGTGATAAATATTTAGTATCGTGAGAAATGGAAAGATGTACAGACAAAAACTCATTCTTTCAAGCAAAACCTACAAAGGATCGTTAAGTTATGCATGTTTCGAGATAAAAACCGAATGAAAGTATAAGGTGAAAGTATTTCAAAATAAAAAATTTTTTGATTTTTGTTAAATATTTCCCAAATTGATGGGACTAAAATAAGATTAATTAAAAAATTACAATATTTTTCATAGATTAAATA
>JANQDE010000003.1:2735983-2767677 GCA_037157785.1 Cephalotes varians
AATAAATACGTTCTCTCTCTCTCTCTCTCTCTCTCTCTCTCTCTCTCTCTCACTTTTCTAAACGTTATTTGAATGTTTTGACTGGTATTTCGATTTTAGCGTTATTTGACTTGCACTGTACTCGTATTATGTCATGACTTGACAATAAGAGAAAGCAGCGTTATCCATCCTGAGATATAGGACACCCGATCATTAATCCCTCAACCGCGGAGACTGACATCGTTATTCTCCACAGCGACGTATTAATATAATGCTTTATATATAATACTGCAGCACGCCTTTTGATATCGGGCGGACTAGTCGTTGAGAATTAACAGAGATCCGACGCGAAAGGCCGTAATTGAATTAGTGGTCAGAGGAGAACACGTCTCTCTCGTTCCGGTAGTGGGTCAGGAAATCAGGTCAGGTGAAGGAAGAAGAAGAAGCGGCAGGCGGACGTGGATGGAGTAGTGCCAGGTGGTGGTAGAGGGACTCTCGAGTACCGTTAACCGCGTCTGTACCGTCGGCCGTTTCTTTATGCGGATAGACGTGGGCACGAGGAGACACCGTACCCACGAAGACTCACGTGGGTGAGGGACGCCCACGTAGATGATCATAAACAAAAGCTCTTCTGCGTAAAAGTTTCAGTCGCCACACGGAAAAACCGCATGGCTTAGGCGGATGCTAATTGAAAGATATAATAGAATGAATGATATACCTAACGTGTCAATAATGGATTTCAATTGATATAATCGAGAATGGCTATAGCCACTGTCCGGATGTCACAATACATTTATACAGCGTTTGGTGAAAGGATTTTCTCTTAATCAGATACGTATGTTCTGATCAATTTGGAGTGAATTTTTTTTCACGACAAAATCAAAGCAGTTTTTCAATTTTTAATAATAAATCTTTCTGAAACGCACTTTTTCTGCAACGATGGCCAACGTTGAGATTTTTTATAAAGTTTAAAATTTAATTTGATTTTTTAATCTTATCTTTATTTTTATAATTTCCAACATTTATAATATTGCATTTCTCTTTCGATGTCTTCTTTCAATTATTCGTTATTTAAACAAATCCTATTTTCTTATACAAGTTCGTACTATTTATTCAAGCACTTCAAGTAACTTCAAGTAACATTCTGTACTCCTTAGCCGTCTATGGTTTTATCAGATATGACGTTATCAAAACATCGTCTGGCTTAATCGCGTTGTTGCACAAAGACGACCACTCACACTGAGCCGTGCCCAATGTATGATGCCTTCTCGATGCAAATCGTGAGAAAATATGTTTGCGTATGCCGCCCAAGGTGTTATTGTCGACTGGAAATGTCGTGCGTGGGGTTGCGACCCAAGATCGTGACTCGATCTGAAAGAAGCTCCACCGAGAACGTATTTTTGCATAATTCACTATTTTTGCATACATGCTCGCTACATCAAGAAGGATCAGAGGATCTTGATGCGTTGGTTTACGGTTAAGCTCGAGCTCGTACATCATTGAGTTTCAAGTCTCCATTTAACGGTAATGCGATTCTTATGGAAAAGCTGTTACATTTTCTAAAGATTTTCTAAATTTTATATTGATATATGAGTTTTTATAAAATAATATGCATGGAGAAATTAATTTATAATGGATAATTAATTTAATAGAAAAAATAATATTTATTTTTATTACATGTTGCTATTATCGAGAAAATAGAAGAATGAGAAGATGAGATAAATACCTACCTAGTTAGATAGACAAGGGCAAGTTATATTTTCAGCGTTGCTTTACGCTTTTAATTTATGTATTATTGGATAATATGAAGAAGAATTTTTATATTTATTATATATATCTATACTTTTATATTTAAATTATATATATATCATATATATATTTTTATACATATGTATACGTAATTGAGCGATTTATTTTTATAAGATGCGGAATTTGGTATCAAGACTTTCAAAGCGAGTCGACGTAAATAATGATGTGAATACTTTGTTTCTTGCCTTCTTTGTATCCCCTCATGCTACTTCGATAGCTCGACAAAGGAAAATTTATCGTAATTAGTCTCTCCCGCCCAGTCTCATCAAAAAACGAAAGACACATATCCCGTGCCTTAGTTCCGTAATAAATATCGTCGATAAAGTGCCGATAATCTCGAGTCTATTACTCGCAGGAAATATTTTGCTTCATTTACAATGAATCACGTGTTATACACAACCTTTATACTCTGCTATGTGGTTTCGAGATCCGGCTGCATTTTGCAGGCGGATGTATGGGTCATACCGTAATCCAAGTTGTCACAAGAGAAAAGAAAAAAGTATACGTGTAATCAACATGTATTCAAGCTTTTTAAAAAGATTTTCTACAAAATGATTTTATTATTTTATTATTACCTATTACGTGAAATTAATTTTAGTAAAAACTATAGATATATTTCATATTATTTCATATTATTTCATATTATTATTACACTATTAATAAAAACTTGACTAATGTAGAGCCTTTTTAAAGCTTGTATTTACAGCACAACAGCGATTTACAAACTTCGAATTGAATAAATCTTAATTTTATATTAACAATCTAAATTTTCATGATGCAGATTTCGTTAATCAGACAAGAAGTATTACTACATTTCTCGTTAGCGAGAAAGGAGTTTTGCGTCGTGATGCACTCTCAGGGCTCTCGCAATCTCCTCTTGGTTGTTCTGAAAAAAATCAGAATAATTGCAGCCCCACGTCTAACAATAAGATAGAGGCCGACAGCAGCGTGGCCTGGCCAAAGCCTCCGTGAATTAGCGTACACGATTGTGCCGCGTGCAAAAAGCGGTTGCACATCCAGTTGTGGATGTAATTGCGGTGGCGTGCACGACGCGCGCGCGGTGTTTTGCCGAGTTTAGATAATTATGGTAACAGGAGGTAACGTGTCCTCAACTTACAACTTCTTTTTCTTGAATAAGCAGATTAAGTAAGCAGTTACGAGATATACTTCCACCTGCCGTTCTCGACGCGTGACGTCTCGTGTTAAAGCAACTTGGCGCAACGGTTAGTTATCAGTCAGAACCTATCAGAAATATTTCGAGTAGCGTATAGTTCAAATTTTTCACTGAATGCAATAAAATTCTTTCCTATCTGCCAGTTTATGTTCGCAATCCCCAGAATTCCATTATCGCAACTCGATTACGTTGTCGACGCGAGATGGCTTATCTTGTCGGCTTACCAATGACAGATATTATTATCGCTTATCGCGCCGGCAGAGGCGGACACTTAAGCTGGGGTGACACTATTAGGACTACCCCTGTGCTTTCTTATCGCACGAACGCCAGCAACTTACTCGTTCGTTTATGTGTCGTCACTACCTTTTTAACAAATTCAAGTTCAAAATTATCAGCATGTTTGAAGCGTAAAATTAGCATAGCGCTTTTAAGGAAATGATTATTATAGTACGATTTTCATAACAAATACTACTTAATTACCGTAAAATGATAATCGTCATACTATAATTACCCAATAATTGTAATAATAATTATAAAGATAATAACGTTAACATGGTTAATAAAATAATTAAGATGAAAGTAATTAAAAAAATGCTACGATAACGACGCAGCATCACGCGAAGGTAAGAGCGGCTTTTCGGAATATCCTACATAGGAAACGCGTATGAACGAGGAAAATGGTTTTAATATGCATAAAAATGCAGCGTCTACGGCTTAAGGAGAACGCTCGAGGCAGAATGTTGCTCGCCGGAAGACAAAGCATCGTGGAAGACGATGCGCGGGGCAGGCGCGAGAAATATTACGGTACCGAGAGCGTGCACGCGCCGCGTCGTATATCTGTAATAATCATTCCCCATTCAAGGCGAACGTTTCATTCGCGTGGATGCGGCACGCTCGCGCCGCAAATTGCGATAGAGGATGCGCGTGGTTGCGACGGCGACGACTCCCATAATCAACGCTCGCTCTCGCGCTCGCGCAACGACATACTTTCCAGCTTTCTTCTTCGTTTCTTCTTATCCGATCTCTCTCGGCGGGGTGCCCGGCAATGCCTCGCAATGCCGCTGTAACTAACAACGAGGTCGCGTCATGTATCATCTCGCCGCGTTAAAACTACTAGAACGCACGTGTGTGCGCGCGCTACGAAACGGATAGCGGAGCGTGATGTAGCGGCGGCACATTGTAGACACAATTGCATTTTTCCGCGATGTAATTTACCGCGATGTGCGGTATTATTAGTCTTCCAAAGCGAAAGCGATTTTACTTGGCGTTTTACCATTCGATCCTTGGAAAATGCGCGACAAAGTAAAACGGAGTAAAATCTATTTATCTTATTTTAAATGTGTATATGGTGCTATTATTTTTGCTCCTATTTTGAGGAGAAAAAATTATAATTAATACAATATTAAAGTTTGTATGCGATATATATTCAATATATATTTATTAATATATATTTTTGATATATTTTATGTCTTTAATAATGCATCGTATGTAATGCCGAAATACATGTATGAACCATTAATTGTTAATTTATAATTTATAAAAAATCTGTCAGTCTATTTTTTATTTTATAATTTTAATTTCGCTCTGTTACATCAAAATTTCTTCCAATATTTCGCAATTTTCTCAAGATAGTTATTCAATTTTTGATATATCAAAAATTTCATTCGCACATCAATTGATCCTGCAATTCTGACAAATGTCGATCAAAATCCTTCGTTTGACATCGAGAAAAATTTGATATAAAGTGCAAAAGTTCATACGAGCTTGAACACAAGACGCAGAATCAATTCGGTGTAAAAGATAGGAAAGAAAGAGAACCTGAACAGTCGAGATCAAATCGAACGAACGGATCGAAACTTTTCGAGAGTTATCAACAATTGCTACGGGATAAGATTTCGACTTGTCTCTTTTACAGTATGCGCAGGT
Source organism: Cephalotes varians (assembly GCA_037157785.1). Taxonomy (NCBI): domain Eukaryota; kingdom Metazoa; phylum Arthropoda; class Insecta; order Hymenoptera; family Formicidae; genus Cephalotes; species Cephalotes varians. The sequence goes on from JANQDE010000003.1 coordinate 2,740,872, forward strand.
TTTATGACTGGGATTTCGCGTTACGGCTCGAAAAAGCTCTCGAGTCTCCTGTCGAGTCTTACATATCGTCCCGACTCATTCTTTTTACTGCTTCTCCTCTATTTCGGATAGAGACTTCAGGATTTAGGACGAACATTTTCCGGATAGTTTCCGTTTTTTTTCTGAACACGCTCCCGAAGAACGCGCGAAAAAAATCACATAAAGTTATATCTCCAAGTTATACAACCAAGAATCTTCATCATTTTGCGGACGCGAGATCGACCATGTAGAAGTGTACTATGTAGGAAACCTAAAATCTTTTTTTTTACGATATTGGCGGCTGAGTTCATGTGTATTTTTGAAGACAAAAAACGGAATTTATTTTTTTTTAAATTAACAAAAAAAATATTATAAAATCGTGGAAGGGCTAAAAAAAATATTTCTTAATAGTAATAATTTATGTATATTTGGGAGTTTTTTATTTTTATCACAGAAACATATCTGCATGATAATAAGTATACATGAATTTTCGGTCTATTTTATATTTGACTGAATTCAATTGTGTCGAGTGAAAAATTGAACGATTGAGCGTGTATATGTACAATAATGATAAAAGTTATTCTTAAAATCGCAATCCTGTTCTCTTTATTAAATAATAAATATATTATACAGCCACATACCTGATACATTTACGTTTTAAATAATACATTCTTGATTGTTATTTGCAATAACTCTAGATATTTTAATAATTTGTCTTTAACATTCCGTTTAACAAAGAACAACAAGTTTTGCTCAACGTCAGCAAAACTTTTAATTGTCGGTGTCTCTTCGGTATACTGACATCCGCATTCGCTCGAATCGTCGTTACGAGCAACAAAGCAGGATTTCGTCCGCGGTCAGTGACGAGGCGGCGAGAAATCCAGTCGTCGACACGTACCGACTTCACGAACAATTCGCCATTTTAGCCACGAAATCCGGCGCTTTGATCGCTACTGCGTGATATCGAATTAAGCTCAAAGGGAAGCCGGTTGTCGCGAGAGAGATAGAAAGAGAGAGAGGAGAGGCCAATGGGAGAGATAGCGGAAGCGGGCTTTGCGTGTAAATTCGTCTGTAGACGTCCGAGAACATTGAACTATGACCCATGCGTCATCCTCTTGTTCTTGCGTCGAGAGAGAGAGAGAGAGAGAGAGAGAGAGGGGGAGAAAGAGAGAATAATAATTAATTACTATCCGTACGTGCCGGTGAGGAAAATTTGCTCCGTATCATCGCATAGTAGATAGAGAGTCCGTTAAGCCTCTAATAATAGCTGTCTAATTCCGAGCAAGAGCGGTTTTAGCTAAAGCAGTGCACACGTAAAGCGTAAAGCAATTGAAATTGCTGGATTACAGATTTCTGAAATTTAAATTCGGATTAATATATTAGAGTTCATGTTGATGTACAAAGTATACGTGATTCTCTTCTAATCTATCTCGAGAAGAATATACGCGTTCAGGTAGTATGTAAATAAATAAATAAATTGATAATTTCTGACAAATATTTCTCGATGTAACTTCTAGAAATTCCACTGATAGTTTACTGATTTTTTAAAGACGGACGGATTCTGTGAGAGATTTCCCGTTGGAAAATGTGAATCGCTGGTGATGAGAGCTTTAGTTTGCCGGTACGGTTTCTGCCATTACGAAGAACCTAAGGCCCGTTTTAATTTCCGAGGCCGGCACCTGATGATCGACCACCATTCGCCGATGAAAAATACAGGCCCGTAAATAATACCGCCTGCTAGACGGAAGGCCACAACCGTGGGGGCAGGGATGTGGGCCAAGGGAGGCCAACGAACCCCGGCCCCGTCGCTTCTGTCGATGGTTGACTCCAGAGATCGACACGGCCCCCATTGTGCCACCCACATAATCGGTGCAGTTTCATATTGCGACGACGACATTTTTAATAGACATTCTTCGTAAAGCATTTAAAGCAATTCGTAAAGCAATTTTTTTTTTACAAATCTTATAATTTTGATGAATAAAATGATATGTCTCAGATACATGAAAACGGATTCATATGTTTATTTATATGAGGGTTGTTTGATAAGTCCTTAGAAAATATAAATATGAAAATACAAGTTTTATGGAGCAAAATCATTTTTATTTTTCAAAATAATCTCTCTTAAACTCAATGCACTTGGTCCAATCCGATGCTCAAGCTTTTCATGCCTTCTATACGATTTGTCTTTCACCTCAAAATAGCAATTTATAGCATGAATTACTTTAATATCGCCAAATCTTTTTCCATCCAACGGATCCTTCGGATTATATGCTTGAATCTTTCTAAACAACGCTTTGAAATGATTACTCGATTGGTCAAACACGATATCCATCTTGAATAGTTTACTTTAGATAACTATAACAACAAAATTGACAAATCTGTTTGAAATTTTATATTCGTAGAGGTTTAAAGGACATTAGACATCAATTATCACATTTTGATATTAGTAGCGCTGTAGTCTCGTATATTTTCTAAGGACTTATCAAACGACCCTCATATTTATAATTTGTAATGCGGTTTAATAATTGGCAGATAGTTTAATAATGAATTCTACTAAATTCAGATAAATTAATATCTAATTAAAATAAATCCATAAAGCTTGCCTGAAAATTCATTAATATTAATTTATTAATCATCGAGCTCATCGAAATTACGAAAATTTATTAATATTAATTCTAATTATTAGAATATTTGCAATAATGAATCTGAGAATACAAACAGCCTTACAGAATTGTGACACTTTAACTTATCGCAAAATTATTAATCGCAAGAGCACACGTCCTTCCGTAAAGTCGAATCGACGAGAGAGGAAAAAAAAATCATCTTAAAAAAGTTAACGCATCGTGAAGCGCGTCTTTAATACAGGACGAGCGTCTTTTCAGGTCGTTCGTTGAAAGAGACACTCCTGAGGGACGGAGAAAAACCGGGAAAATGGAGGGAAAGACGATCCGGTGATACGTAGACATATAGTCGTGAAGAAGAGTACGCGGTACAGAAAGGGGAATTCTTTCCGCGAGAATGCAGGCGCTTCGCTCTCTCTTCTTATAACCCGAGGACTCCTCTTTGTTGGTCGACAGCAATATACCGTGATATGACATTCTTTTCCTGCTCGCGGCGTGCTGGCTCCTTGAAGATCGCGGAAACGCTGCCCGACGGCTACACGCCGGAAAAGACACGCCATCTTTAATCGTCTTGCCCCTGTTAAAAAAGAGAACTGTGCGCTTTTATTCTTCCGGCTATGTACTCGCGATTAATATAAGATTAGACTTCATCGCAATGCATTTCTTCCAGTCCGCTTTCCTCATGTTATCATGTTTTTTAAAAAAATGCTTCCTTATGTCTGGCGCTACGAAGCCAGACATAGGGAAATATATTAATCAACACATATGTTCAAAGAAAGAAAAATCGAGAGATGTACGAATTCAATTTTTTAAACTATTTATAGTTTAATAAAAATTTACAATTGTAAAAATGATCGAGATATGTTTGTGAAAGATTTAAATTTAAATTAATAAAATTATTTAATAAATGACAGATATATATATATTTATATAGATAAATTTAACATAAAATACGAAATTTTTCAATAAATCGGTAATAATTTATGAATTTTCTATTTTTTTATACGTGAAAAATGTGATTTCTAACGTTTGTGTAGTGAAAGTGGTCGAGAGTAATGTAGTTATCGTGGCGTTTGTCGATATGGGTCAGTGGGACGATCGTGTGCAACCGGAACTCTCTTTCCTCTGTCATCAATGCATGTTAGGCGGATACATGCGTCGCGAGCGTTAAACGGAACAGTCCTTAAAGGCCAAAGACTGAGTCATCAACTGACATGCGTCGTGACCCTGAGTACTCGTTCTACTTCAATAAGCTGAACTACTTAACTCTTTGTCGACGAGAATTCTCACGTTTTAAGCAAGTTAAGGATAATCTATTCGTGTGTTTTATCTAGAAAATATATTTATATTCTTTTAAAACACATATACATACAATTATATTTAAACGAAGTACTGAAATATGGACGCTTCATATAGTCAGACTCGTGATAGTTTAAAGATTAATATGGCAAAATTGTAGACATTACAGTAGACGTGCACGACATTAGATTTCGCGATGTATCGATTTACCTTCTGCTACAATTCTGCTATTTGATTTACCATCTGACACCATCTAATACGACGATGATAAGGGTATTTTATTGGCCGACTGCGCGTTTTCTCGAGGGAAAGCAGATATATGGGAAATAGTCTGCAAACTTCATGCTCGGAATATGTCAGGCCGTCATCATATATGCGAGAGGATGTTAAATCGATATGAGAATGAATTGGGTGATTTCGGGCGTTCGTGCATCGTTGCCTTTGAAGCGGGGACTGAATAAAACGCGCTATTTTATCCGCTTGTTTCTTCAAACGATCCGCTCACAGAAATGTAATCCGGACGAGAGAAGGAAACAGGCGAGAAAAATCTTTACGGCTCACCAGCTCACCAGCTCACCAATGTCATATCATTAAGTGGAAATTGAGAAATATTAAATGTGATATAATATAATAATATAATATAAATTGTAAAAAATATAAGATATAAAATGCGTTTATATTAATTATAAAAAATCAAAAAAAAACACATAAAATAAGAATCACGAAAAATTTGTACTACTTTGTTTCTCTCATAATTTTTCACTTCGAAACGAGGATTCCGCTTCTTGGACGACTGGTCGTGCCGTTCTCTGTAATTTTCACCACGTCGACTAGCGAATTTAGTGGGCTTAGAGGCGACAGGATTTATCGCAACAGCATTTTCCGCAAGACGAGGTTCAAAAGCCACAGGGAACTCGAGGAAAATTCGAGAGGGACGAGAACATTCCGCGCGCGCAATCCGCGAAAATCTCGCTTTGCGCTCTCAGGCACGAGAGAGGATCTTTCTTGCGCGGTGTTCAAAGATTTTAATGCCCGGATCCGTTTCCTTCTTTCCTTCCTTCCTTCCTTCCTTCCGCGAAGACAGGCTGCATGATTATTTTTCACTTCGTCTCTCGTTCGTTCGCCGGCTAATTCTTCTATTCGTCCGCTTTTCCTCCGGCATTTCTTTCCCGTCGAACGATTCATCCCAGTCAAAGAAAGCGGATGAGCGTCCTTGTCGTTTCAAGTCTTTTTGCGGGGAAAAACCGGAAAGGCGTTCGGGGATGTTTAAATATAATTGGATATCGAATTTTATTCCCTTCAATCGTACATATATATATATATATATATATATATATATATATATATATATATATATATATATATATATATATACAATAAGATCGGATATTATAAACGAGAAGTAAACTCAATGTCTCTTAGATTTATAATTAAACTAATAATCTATTGGAATTACAAATTTATTGCAATGTTTTTTTTTTTAATTATAAAAACAAGATATCGATTCCTCTGGTAATGGAGCGATCTCGTTCGAAACACAAATAGAAACTACATATATTATATGTATAAATCACGTTTCGTGCCCGCTGTGATTCACTTCGCGGTAAATTCGCCCGGCAGTTAAGAACGTACTGCCGGTCCATAGAAAGCGATTCCGACAGGAACACATTGTATTCGGTCTATTACGGCAGTCTTAATTGCTGGATAAATTTACCATCGCGTCCGGATCAAACGGACGTTTATTGTTTGCCGTATGTACAACAACTGACCGTAATATCGTGCCGCCAGAATTCTATTTGAATCGATCGTTACAAAGAGAGTACATGCCGTAACAGGAATTGGGTCAAAACCAGAAACGATTCTTTTAAACTTCCTTATTATTAGAGCTCTCGTTTCAAATTAAAATGTAAATTTACTACTTGAGATCCGAATCTTTTTCGCAGCTATTTCTAGAAATCTTTGATATGCGAAGATGAATATTTTCTCTGCTTTATTTGTAAAATTTGATTGTGTTCTCTTTCTGACAAAGACTTAAAATAAATCCAATTCTTCCGTCTCTCTCTAATGTGTTTTATGATTATAGAATTTAAACTTTACTAGATATAAAAAATATACACCGTGTATAGAGAACTGAATTATATTCGGTATCGAAAAAAAGATCTCATATCTCTTACGGGGAAGAAGAGAGGGAGAAAAAGAGAAATCTGAATTCAGCTGCGGGCTTTTTGCAAATAAGTCGGATGTTCCCAGTCGGTTTGCAAATCCGCAATAACGATGACTATAGGCGATACCTGACGAAGACGCGTCGTGTACCGGCGATATTGATCACGGGGAGGGGTTGAAGGCTAATACGAGCCAGGCGAGTCGGGACGCGAAACGGCAAAACCAATTTCGGCGATGGCCAAACACTTCCGCCTCGCGGGCTTATTTGAGCGTGTGCCGCCGCCCGCGCATTGCTACACAATTTCATTCGCACGTCGAGGGCGTCCGGTGTGTGTTGTCGTCGGCTCGTCGTCGATACACACGGTCGGGCAAATAAAATACCATGGCTGTATACTCTCGATCGGGGCCGTCGCTACCCGGTTCCCGATGTATGCACGATATATGCAAGCACGCACAGGTCTCGATTAAAGGCCTTTGAGCTCCCGCGCGTCTCTGCATACGATGGCCGCGTGCGGCGATTATAGCCGCGAGTGAAATCAAGCGCTGGAGCGTGGGAGAAAGTCCTGTCACCGCACCGTGCATCGTGCTATGCAAATGATATATTTACAGATGATCGTATGGCTTCTATATAGTCCTACTATATAGTTATACGTTTGTGTGTAAATATTGATTTTATACGATGGGTTTTAATGATTTTTATATCATATTTGGAAGAAGTTATCTTTGTGACTTTATTTTGACTAAATAACTAATGAAATTTGACTAATATAAAAAGGTAACAATCCCATGTGAAAAAGAAGGAAACGAAAAACGAAAAATTGCTGATAGTCATTCCGTTGTTGTTTAATGTAAAATAATAATATCACGCCAACATTAATCGAGAAAGTGCTCTAGAAAAAAAAGAGAAAGAGAGAAAGGGAAACTAATAGTCCCGTCGATTTTTTTGTATTCGGTTTTTGATTTCCTACAAGAGAAACCTCGATGTATATCTAATACTGAATTTATCTCCTGTAACCGAGGTAATCGGGTAAGAAATAAAATGACGCAGATTCTTGGCGAGCCCCAATCTGCAGTTTGGCAGGTTCCGCGCTGTCGCACTCATTGTTCCCAATGAATTATCCAACCCTGCATCCACGCTCGCACGCTCCGTGCACGCGAGCGCACACAAATGCATCCTCACTGGCTCACGATATGCTTCACGATGCCGCCTGGAAATGGAAATGGAAGTGGAAGTGTGTCACCGGGTCAATGGACCTTCTTTTCTCCTCTTGCTTCTTCTTCGTCTTCCTCTTCCTGCTTCCAGACCGCCTAGTTTCGTGACCCTCCAGGCTCCACGGATGCATTAGCCTCGGACATGAATCGCTACCTTTTTGTCGGACCCTTAGCCTGCCCCTTCACTTCCTGCACTCTTCCCTCTTCGTTCGTTCAGCGTTTCTGTCCGATCGCGCCGAGGATGCGACGTTGGTCCCCTCGAGCAGGAAAAGCTCTTTTCTACCGAGTGAAATCTCGCTGGTGAATGAGCTTTCCGACGTCCTGCACGTATCGTGATTTACCACGATTCCGGTAAACAGGTTCGCTATACGGGGTGACATCAAATTCGCGTCCGCAGTCTGCACAGGGAACTTGCAATCGACTCTTTTATAACAATTTTTTTTTTTAATGAAATATCTGTTAAAATTTAAATTAAATTCCGTTGAACAAGATATGTCTGTGTGAAATTAAATTAAAAAGCAGATTTAACTGCATGATTTTAATTTCACGAGACATACCAGACTTATTCCATGAAGTAAATTTACCTCTCTTTTTTTTACAATCAGCGGTTCTATTTTATGTTAAGCGAGAATTTTTTAGCGTTCGAGAATAGATCGTTTGTATAAGCGCTGATAAAGAATAACTCGAAATTAAGGCTGACACTTTGAACTTAGTGTAAAACACGTCGAGCTACTCCTCGCGCGTAACAGACACGGGCACCGGAATAAAACGACGTGACGCAGAAGAAGCCATCTGTTTTCGTAACGTAACGCGCGATACATTCTGAAGCAATATTTTTCACTTAAAATGCATTACGCTCGGCGTGATGCTATAGTATATCATTCTTACTTCAGGCGACAAACTAGCAGCCACTGTCTTGGAAATGCAGAGTCGTGCGACGCGGATAAAAGCGGATATATACCGTACGAAATATCCATAACGTACATTCAAAAAATATCGTGTTAACTTTTTAAGTATTGAATTATGAAAGAATGAAGTTAGTTACTTTACTTAACGGTTAAATTGACCGCGATAAATCAGTGTATGTTAAAGGCATCGATCGTCCAAGTCGATCGAAGATCGAGCAGTTTCCTCGTAACATTCGCGAGGTACATATTAATGGCTCCGAAATCGTATCGATACCACGCGAACGAGCTGCCTGTTCGATTCGCTGGGGAATCATGGAGCTGGAGATGGGAATCAGGAAAATGAGAGCGATCGCGCGCTTCTCGACGAGACGTTCGTCTCGAAAGCCTCAGAAACGGTTTGCCTCCGCCGCATTACTCTCACCCTTGGTCACATCGTACATACGATTTATACGATTTTTATACTCCCTTTCCGCGATCGAGTATCCCTCCGGGAGGGATCCCGTATTCACAGGGACGAGAAGAGAGAGGGAGTCGACGACCCTCGGCACGGAAGTCTGGCGCGTTCCATACACTTTTCATGAAGTACATTTTCCAACAAAACTCCTCGACGACGACGTGCACGCAACCTCGTTCCGACAAGATCGACGGGAACGTCTACATACGGGGTGACGTGAAAAAAATTGTTAGCGATAGCAGCGTGGTTTATTCTACGACGAGACTCAGAGGTCAGCGATTTATTTTAACTTGTTGCTAGCCCTAAATTACTACGTGAGCAAAATGTTTTCTTCAGCGAGAAATTGATTGAAAATATTTTCATGACAACGACGCCGATACACGACATTTAAAATATAAGAAAATAAATTTTAGCAATGACAATAAATTGCAATAAGATAAATTATTTATATTCTTAAGGTGGTGTTTTAGTTTGTTCTTCAGTTTGAAGATTGTTTAGTTCATACATATGTAAATGCGATTTGATCACTTATCGCAATAAGAAGCAAAACGAGAATTAATTTTACTTAATCTCGATTCTAATTGATGATCTTTGAAAATTTGATCTTCGGCATTACGACGCCAAATTAAATATTTTATCACATTCATTGTACCTGCAACTGACGCGCACCTGTTTTCAAGCAAACGATACATACATGGTTCGCGAAATATCGCAAATCGATAGAACGCGGCCATAAATCTCTTGCCTCGCGTATCCCAGCGAATAACAGTTCTCCAGCGAGCCGGTCGACGTATTCCGCCCAGATATATCGAGTGTCCTCCGCGGAAACATCTTCGTCGGACATCAGTCACGACGCTTGTTGTACAACCGAGATTGCGATATGAAACTTTGAACGTGTACGGCTACTGCAGCGAAATTGATCGCCTTAATACGCCTTTACACGGAGACACGAGTCGAAAGTCCACTACCACCGCTTACAGTTGCGGGCAATTACGTAGGCAGACGACATTGCAAAAGTAATGAACCTCCGCAGATCAGCCTGCTTCGCAGCTTTCTACGCGGCTCATTCATCTCATTGTATCTGATAAAAATACGGATCTAATTTACTCTCTATTAAATTAATAGCTATTAAAAACTTATTTTTGAACCGATATTTTTGATGATTAATTTTTACGCTTTATTAAAATATATAGATTTGGCAATATTACACAGAAAGAACGATTTTGCTGAGGGATCTAAAATTTTAGCTGGATACAGGTCAGAAAAGTAATTTCGTTGAACTATCAAAATAATTATGTAGAACGCTCAAGTTGCTAGAATATTAAAATTTTTTGCAGCATTGCTTATTATTTTTAATGTTCCAACAAAATTACTGTGACAGTCCAACAAAATTATTTTTAGATTTGCATCCAGCAAAATTTTAAATCCCTCAGCAAAATCGTTCTTTTCGTGTACTAATACGTTAATTAATATAACAGCTATTAGGGTGGAAAATATATTACACTGAAAAATATACAGTTTGCGGTAGTTGCAAATTTAGTTGCCTCTGTCTAGCTTTATGCAAGAATCAGACAAGAGGCTTCCGTCGAGTGTCGTCCTACGTGAAATTCTTTGTTGCGGCGCGCAACGCTGCACAATGCGCATACAAAGGAACAACAAGGATACTACTGCAGGACGGATCGTCCTTTATGTGCCACCAGGCACTTTATAATTCTTAAATATGGAGGCGCGCGAACAATGGAAAAACGACTGACTGACTGGTGGACGCGTCTGCACGATTCGCCTTTGTGCCATTAATTTCGCGTTGTCTCGTATTTTCTTTTTTTTTTGAAGGACACAGTTATTGTACAGGATACAAGGTCCATTGTCGATCGCGTACATGATCTTGATGTAAAATGTGCATTTTAAAGTTCTCAAAATTTAAATGCTCTCATACTTCGAAAGAGAATATCTCGAGTCAGAATTGATCACATTATGTTGATATAATCAAATTTTTTTATAGAAACTTGAACACACATGTATACATATATATATATGTGCATGTATTTTTTTATATTAAAACCAGGGATTATGTTGGATATGTGGCTTTTGCGAAAGAAATATAACATGGCGAAAGTTTGCGCGCCGTTGTAAAATTTGTGTCGGAAAGTTTTCATGTTATTATGAAGTTTCTCACAATAGAGTTGTATATTTTTCAGGATAGTTGAGAAGGAAAATTGATTAATGTTCGAAGTCAGTCTCTCGAAAATGTTTTCAACGTCGTCAAAATTCAGATCTTACTCAATTATTCGAGACTTCGAGCGCAGTAATGAATTTGAAAGGTGTAATGAGAAGATTTTTAATTGGAGGAGAAAAATATTTATCGCCAATAAAGAGTATACTCGTTACTTAAATGACGGAAAAGATTGATGGCTTTTAACAAATTGCATTTGTCGCGGTGCATTCGATTTGCAAGCTTCATGAATTTACCACGCGCGCGATATTAACGCTTCAATTTCCATATTTCCATAAAGCGTCACAAATGCATCTTAATTAGCAACATATTCATTTATGAATTAACTTTAACTGTAAATATTTACTGTTTGTAATTTATTTGAATGATATTTACTCAGATTTTTTTATTAGGTATTATTTACAAAACAGAACTGTAAATCCTGCGAACATTTGCTATTTAATTTATATACATTTTCTATTATTTATTCTTTTTTATTTGCTCTATTTGTTTATATCACTACATTTTTTGTTTATTTATTTGTCTACTCGTTATCAATTTATTTCTCGCAAATTTATCGAAGCAAATACAAACATTTCATTCGACGAACTTAATCGCAGACTGATTTATGCGCTCGCATCGCCTTTGATCAATCATGGAATTCACTGATGGAGAGAGTCGCGTCCAATATTCAACCCGCATCAATGATTGCGCCTCATCCAGATGACGCGCGGAATTATCTGATCGACATGTGTTGGAGTCGCAAAGGGATTAAGGGTCCGGCGAGGGCAGCGCGCATTATCGCGCCTTCTCGACCGCCAGGAAGCTTCATTTAGTCGCGCTCACGCCGACAAAAAGAAGCAGCGCGAGTGCGGAAGCGCTGTGGACACGCAAGTGCGTCCTGTCCCGGCGAATCTGTCATGGAGAGTACGGCATATTTTATTGAGCGGCCGATCGAAAATAAAAAAACAGAAAGCAAATAAAACGCATATAGATTTTTTTTCTATTCCGGAAGGACACCGCAGGATAAACATATGCATGAAGGTTGGAATCTTAATACGTATTATTTAACATTCTTGTTACACCACGATCGCTCGCGATATCGATCCCGGAAAAGCGTTGCGACGTCCGCGCCGCTGCGTTTTGCGCCGTGAAAGTCCAAGTTCGCCTCGCGTCAATAATTCCTGATTCTTCGGTGGTAGTCGAGGACGACGGGGCCGGAACATCTGCCGATCTTCTCACGATTCCTTCTTTACCGCTGGGAAAAGGGTGGTCTGCCTTTTCCGCGGAATTATTACAGGCCGTCGAAGGACCTCGCAAACGACGACTGGTACGAAGATGAAGGGAATAGAATCCTTTTGAGAATAGAGAGGAAGAGAGAAAAGGAGATGAAGGAACTCCATCGTCGTCGTCGTTGTTGTCGACCCGACATTAAAGGACGTCCTCGAACTCGCTGACGCGAACGCGGCTTTGAGATGCATCGCGTAATGTATACATTCGCTTCTACATATCGAGTACACGCGTCCGTGTGTCTCCATGTGCCTATGTGTTACGTGAACGTAACGTCCTTATATAAATGCAAGCTGGAACGAAAGGAGTGGCCGGATATTACTTCCATGCAAACCACCCGTCTTTCTTTTTCGCTCCTCTTGTCAGGGAAAACGACTTTTGTTTCTGACGGCCGTCTCGCTTTTCCGCGCTCGACTTGGCTCCACTCCATCGAGTTTTCCCTTACCAGCGAGCCTCCTCCGAGAAAACTCTGCAGAGAGAGGGAAAGGCACACGACGGGAAGAAGAATATCGCCGGAACCGAAATCGATACTTGACGATACTCATTGTTTTCTGCTTGTTTCCTGCTCCTAAACTCGCGCCGAATGAATCAAGTGATGACTATGCACACACGGGTTCGACAAATTATATAATACAATTATTTTTTATTTACACTAAAGTTTGTCCAAGAATCTCAATGACATCTAAAGAACTTGAATATTCTGAGCTTTCATATAAAAATCCATTTCCGTTTTTTTTCAAACTTTTTACATAAAAAATTAATATGCAAAGTATTTCTTTCTATTAAGAAAATTAAAAAATATATATTTTTAATTTTATTTTTATCAAACTTTTTTAATAAGTTTCAGAGTAAGTTCTTATGAGAATAAAATTTAAATTTTACTATATTAGTCATAAATTCTAGGATAGCCAAGCGAATGTCTTGGATAAAAGAAAAATAAAAAATTGCAGTGTGATGTAAAGTCGTACGTACGGCACGCTTAAGTTCAATTTGGAATAGCATTTATCGCGATTACGAATAATTGTTGTTGCCGCATGAATTCTCGGCTGTCTTTCACGTAATTTTGCATCAAAATGATCGAAAATATGATAGTGGTGGTAGTGGTACGATCGATATCGTAGTTTTACGTGCATTCGTAGCGTGATGCCGCGTGACATTTCGCACAATGCACAACCGGAGGTTGGTCGAAAATGCGGGTTTGCATGCTATTCCTATGCATGAATTAATGCAACATAACGAAACGATAACGACATAGAAATTGGGACAAAGGGCTCGCGAAACATCTCTGATAATGGACTATCAAAGAGACAGAGACAGAGAGATATCCCAAATTTCCGCCCGATCTACTTTCGAAGTGATCTGCTGCGCCAAAGATACGCGCTTGCAAAGCGTTATGTGAGTTATTGGAATTCTCAAACTTTGAATACAACAGTATTTTAAATAAGATATCGACTCTAATCATTGCAACTGTCTATTTAATGAGACTTTCTATCGTTTCAATCTCGTCTCTTAAAAATCTCTTCAAATTAAATAAAAAGGAAGTATAAATATGAGAATTAACTGGAATTTTAGTATTTTCTCGATTAAACGGGTAAATGGCATCGGATTATCAATTTACTTCTATATTAATACCAACATAATTGAGTAACTAGTAAATAAATTTTAATTATTCTGGCACGAGAGTAACATCCGGAAGCTTTGGACCGATATATTATAATTGTCGAACGCGTGCTGAATATGCCTGGCGAGATATATTTTGTTGCGCGAACACGTGCGGTGCTCGCTGCGCGTGACGTCACTGCTGAAAATAATTGTTTTGCGAGTCCGCGGCAAAATAATGAGAATATCGAGAGTCTCGCTACCGCCGGTCGCTCAATCGAATGCATATTTATGCATAGCGCCCGGACGCGTTGCAGTGGATCAACGGCGCGTTCGCCGATGCTTTATGAGCGATATTTTCATCGGTTTTCTATCCCGCTTGTGTTCCGGTATTAAGCGTGACGCAACACGCGGCCGACGTGTTCGCAATTTCAGTCAGCAAGTCATTCGCAGCGGGTCGCTTGCCCGGGGCTGGAATTCGAAAATCGATCGTGAAATTAATCGCGCGACTTTGCCCCTCCTCGTACTCTCCCCTTCATTTCGAGCTTATAATCCCGTGTCTCCCGTGTCGCGGAGGGAACGTTTAAATCGGAACGAGCTCGCTCGTGTGTATCGCCGCATCCATAAACGCGTCCATTACTCATGCACGCGGATTCGCATTTGAATAAAGTGAATGGAGTTAACGCGTCATCCCTCGACTTCTGCCGTCGCGAATGCTCGCTGACCGCGCGAGAGTGATCGATTATTAATAGACACGGCTCGTTTCTAGGTTCTCCGACGCCAATTGCTCCGCGATTGCAATCGACAGGATATCCCAGATAATGATGGGGGAAGGAGTCGGATTTTTTTTCCCCTCGATGAAAACGCATCAAGCGGAGCCGCGTCATCCTTCTGCGGTTTGTTTTTTTTTCTCCGGCATCTTCATCTCATTCTCGGTAATCAAATCTCAAGCTAATTTCTTCGAGCAGAACGAATATTCCGGCCGGTCGAACACCTCCCACGAATCGGATCCACTTGGTCGCAATGCTCGCGGCGGTGCCCGCGAAATGGTTCTAAATCGACCGGCAGTCGTTCGACGACGAGAAAATATGAGTCCGGCGACGAGTGAATGGGTATTCGCCACCGTTTCGCGCGCCGGGAGATTCATTCCGGCCGTCGACGATAATTGCGTTCCGCTCGATCGCGCCGCCGTGATTGTTCTATGAATATCAACGCGGCGATAAGTGCGTCGCGACATTTGTCGCTCGTTACGGTCGGCGAGAAGGAGAAAGAGCGAGAGAAAATCGCTATTGATTGTCGACAAACGGCTACCTGATAATCGTAACGCGACTGTCTGACGTTAATTGCTGACTTCCTCGAGAGCGCCCTCGGCTCGCGAAAAGCGGCTCGTTTGCTATCGGCTACGTTGCAACGAGCGGCGTGTATCCGCCTCGACGCATTTATCATTCTACCGAACTAAATTGCTGGTCATTTTTCAGCGCACTTTTACGCCCGTCACGAGAACTGTATCGCGAAGAAAACGGTCGGACCATCGGTCCGACGTCATTTATTGGCTGATTATTGACAGACGTAACTTGACTCCGGGATAAATTATCGAAAGAGTCAAATGCGAGACTGTAGAAAAACATCTCTCTTTTCGCGATAAATGTTTCAACTTTTGTTAAAACAAACAACGTGACGCAACATCCAGGAAATAACATAATTTAATGAGATAAATCTAATTTAAACGAGTAAGTCATAAACAACTTGTAAGAGATAAACTTGTTAAAGATAGCAACCGTTCTTTTTTCTACTATCTTTCTAATGGCACAGAAAATAATACAGCAATCCTCGATATTAACACGTCAACAAGACGACAAGTGCATTTATCTTGCTATGAATAAAATTGATGATAAGCGAAATAGCGATGGTTGAAGTTTACAGGAAATATTATAATTTATCACGACAGCAAAAAACAGACGTTAAATTAAATTGTTTTTACGAGATAAAATTTTACTTCATAGAAGAAATGTGCTCTCCATCTATCGGACAGAGTATCGATAAACTATTTGAAATGAAATGGACTGCCGCGTCTCTGCGAAAAATAAGAGTATCGCTTACAATCCCACGAGTGAGAGAGAACTCGCTGATAATTGTAACTCAAAAAAAAAAAGAGTGTTATCTACCGGCACAATCGCCGGAGATTAATCGCGCTGAATGGGAAGCTGGGAAGAGTTAAGCTGCACGGCACGGTCACGGCTGATCCCGGATAAATCGACGTTACAAAATCATTACGTTGAAATTAATATCGACCGCTCGCATCAGTATTCGCGGTATTGATCGCCGCGCGAAGCGCAGGATATTGCTTTCCTCCGCGCCATTCGCCGTTGTCATTCAGGATTGTACGCGCAATTATATATTTTTGCGGACGCGCGCCGTTTTTACGTAGGCACCGAGTCCGACTGAATCGTATCTGGAGGATGCGTTTTTGCATGGGAAGCGGTTGCCTCTGTGAGACGCGGCGAAAGACGCTTGATAATTCCTGACGTTATTCCCGGACGTAATTACAAAGGCTGCGTTTATGCCTTTCGTGTGTTTTCAGGTCGCACAAATACATTAACGTCGTTCGTATGCCGCGTGGATCGACGTTCATTCTTGCATTTGATATTTATATCATTTTTCATTATGAAATCTGATTTGATTTAAAGCCGTGTTCACAATTTTATTTAAAGTCTCGTCCGTAGACGATCTCATCTGGAAGCTCGAAAATAAATAGCAAGTTTTCTCAAATTTTTTTTCGATGTTTACTCGGTTAAATTATTATAAAAAAAAAATCAAGACAGAGATTGATATGAAAGAGATTAAATTCTTTTCTGAATTTATATACAGATCTAAATGATATAAATTTAAATATTTCTCTCTCGATCTAAAGTATTATAGATATCTATAAATATCACGGGTTGCTTTTATTCTCTCTGGAATAAAGTGCATATGCGTTTCTCTTCGTTTCCTCCCGCTGTCTCGATCTCTAATTCCACGTTGTCCCGATAGCAAAGCTTTCCGCCCTTTGATTAATTGCTGATTGTCGACGGTCGCGGATTCCGGCGGCGGGCGGGACGGCCGGTTAATTGGTTCCGAGACTGCCACAATGTTACTACTAGCGGCGTTACGCTGCAACGACTCGAGCCGGGGAGAAATGACAGACGACGCCCGCGACAAGATTCATCGAGTTATGCCGCGGCGCGAATTAAAGAGATCTTCGGCCAGGACGCGCTCTGTAATTATTGCCGTTCGATTAATCCTCGCGCCATCGTTTCTAATTGCGGATTCCACGCAGCAGAACGGGGCACGCGAAGAACGCGCGCTTAGATTCCGTCACCCATTCGCGACTATTCTTGCACGGGGTTTCGAGGAAACGTTCTTGTCCCGATCGCAAGCCACTTAATTTGCTCCATGGCCGGTCGCAGATCGAATATTGAGCGGTAATTACGAAGAATTTTTTCAAGAAAGACAACTTTTTGAAACACAAATGTACGTGGCGCGTAAAAGAAACATATTTGTTTTGTGTTAAAAAAAAAAAATTTATTACTAAGAAGTGATATCTTATCCAATATCTTGGTATATCTTCACATCTCGTAAAAATGAATGAAAAAAAAAAAAAAAACTTAGTGTCCATTCGCCGTCGTAACGGCAAAATGCGATAGCATTGAGAAACAAAGCGATGGATAACCGAGCGATCGGGCGCTATCATTACTCTTCGGTTTGCTGCGCGAGCCTGACGAAACACATCCCGTACATCTCGCGCGATTACGTTATCGGCGATCCGACACCGTACCGCATCAAGAATCGACGGTAAGCGTGAAATTCGCGCGTTCGATTCCGATCGGCGTGTACGATCGTAACGAGAACGGACACCCGGGTGTTCCGCTGTGCTCGCGGGAACGAGAACCGACATTATGGCGGGGCGCGGATATACATTTACCACCTGTGTAAATCTACCATTCGAGCGTTGGCGAGGGATCGGAGTCGACCGAGTCGCCGTTGCTACATCCACGACCACAATCAATTGTTCGCCGCCATCGACGTCGCCGCCACGAACGGACACTTATAGGGCTCGGTAGTCGGGGCCCTATTGATCGCATCGTATCGAAGGGAAGCCTTGCGGGAGCTGCGCAAAGTAACGTGTATATAGCAGTGAAATAGTATAGCACGAGCATAGGTGCCCCGGTTGATTTAACCTGATGGCTTAGCAAAATCCGCAAGCTACCTGCATCCTCTCCTCTCTATTTCTCTTTCTCTTTGACGAGTTATCGAGCGGAAGCGCCGATCGATGTGTATGCCCATATATCGGCTGAGGATATATGGGCTACGAGAGGAACCGTGTACTTTAACCGACGAGAAATTGCACGGCTTGCGAGTCGTCGTCGTTCTCTGTTTGAAATTTCACGATTAGTTAGATTGCTGCCTGAACGTTAACATCGAGATCGGAAACGTTAGAAGAGAAGTGTGGGCATATTTTTCGATTTTACCATATATTTTTTTGTTATTAGTACTCATTATTTATTATTGAGTTTCATGTTCGTCAGGCATTCGGTAAATAACGGGAGTTCGCTCGCGAATCTCGCGAAGAATCAACGTTGTCTCGTCGTTCAATTCGTATATACGGACGCATTCTCAATGCACGATCGAAGCTAATGCTACGGCACCGTTGGATACAGGGCGCACATACCACGATCCGTGTGTCGCGATAACACCGATTTTCTCTCACTGTTTCTATCTTCGACAACTTAATTCCAGTACAAGAGAGCGATGCCGCGTACAAGCCCGCGTGTATTCTTCTGCAATGAGATGAAGACAGGGAAAGAGAAGCAAAGGGTGCTACAATAGCCCGAAAGAGTTGCATATTTTCAATTGAGACAATTAACTTTCTCTCCCCTCGTAATTGCATCATGTCATCAATATTAACGTTGTTTCATCGACTTAATTTTCTTCTAGGAGAAGAATTTTTTTGTTAAAGAATATACGAAATGAAATTTTTCATCGACTCTTTCGATACAAGACACGCGTTGACGTCAATAGCGAGAAATCAAATGTTTCGATTTTTCCGCGATGCAATTCGTTCCACGCCACTTGGTTTGGCGCCGTGCGAAGCCACTCTACTTTATTTTATCGCGACATCCCGCGCGACAGAGCGCGGAGTTTTGAAAAATTCAAGACATAGTACAAAGTGCAGCAACGCGCGCTTTCCGACTGGATGCACTCGCTCGTTTCTTTCGCGCGAGATGAAAAGCCAGGGCGCTTTTTCGTCGAAAGGATGAAGAAAGCGGCGGCGACGCTACATCGTACCATACTTACAAAAAGACATCGAGTGAAGCACGCTCCCTGTACCGCGCGCGCTCATAGATTAAAAATCGCAAACTTTTCGCGTCGCATCACACGTTGTATAAACTTATCCTCCGATGTAAACTTCGGCGAAACTTTCGGGGCTTTCGCCCCGAGTAGTTCATCGAACTACGTGCGTTGCAGTCCGAGCGAGGTGAAAGAAGTTCGAATCGACTTGAAATTTTTACAGCACTTTTACAACGTTTGTTCCGCACCCTGAAGCTGCGCATAAACGTATAAGAGCATTTTTTTATTTATATATATTATGTATAGGACAGCGCGAAAGCCACCATCTTAACACCGAACTTAACTCACCTGGAATCATTTCCTCGGAAAAGCCTCTATTCTTTTAATCGTCTGAAAATATTTCTCGTTGCATCCTGAGAAAACTATGTGTATTATTTCCTTTTACTTCTCCGATATCGATGAATTTATTGAACACTTTCTCTCTTTTGTTCTTTCTTTCATTCCGCGCATCCAGACAATCAATTTTCTTCGCATGCCGCCGTTAAATTTCTGCACGAATCGTGCAATTTCCCTTGAAATTCACCGCGACATCTTGGTTAAATTCCCCGTTTGCGATACCGGTGTTCTGCGCCTCGTCTTATCTCGATTAATTTGTACCGAGAAAAGAAACAAAGGTACACGAAATACCCTGAACACGGAATGCGACAACTTATTCTTATCTCGCGGTGAAGTCGTGTGTTTAAAGCGTCTCGCGTCGATTGAATATCCCGAAGCGGCGAAACGAGAAACGAGCCGTACTCGTGAATAAGAAACCAGAAATCAGGGGCGTATCTACCGTATGTAAAAATAAATAAATTATATAGCATCTTCTTATTTTCAGTAAAAAGGAAAAGATAGAAATAAAAGGAAATTTTTAGTTAGAAGTTTATTTAAACATACAAATGATATTAATATTGCATTTAATAGTTTGTTCTCTTTTCACATATATATTCATTTTACTGAACTTCAAAATTTTTTCGACGTTATTTAAGATGTCCGTCATAAGGATTTGTTTGAAAAAAAAGATGTTGATAATAATGAAAATAAATGAGAAATCGTTATAGATGAGGGATCTAAAAATTTCAGCTACGTCTTTGCAAACAGCCAATATAAACGAGCAGCGATACGAAAAGATGGCTTTTGCGGGAATCCTTCGCTATTTCGATTCTCTTGTTATTTTCTCGGAAGGTGAATGAAGGATTAAACAAGATAATGGAGTGGACAGTGAAAATAGAGGCATTACTCGCGACACAAATGTATACGCTTTGCCAGATGTATTTTAGTTGTCGATTATATTCCGATAACGTTCGCGAATTATGTCACAAAAGAGACAATATTATTTTCAACAAAATATCGAAAAGTCACATTTATGTTAAAATAAATGTCAAAATTAAATCTCGTTGATTATATCGTACTATCATTTTTTAAACTCTATATTACTGTTTTTATTAACAGATTTTATATAGTTAATTTATTAAGATTTTCTTATATTTATTTCAATGTTTTAAAATTATAATTAATTATTAAAATAATAAGTTCTTTACGGAAATTTTTCATATTGCGTCAAATAAAAAAGCGCTTTTGTTTTTCATTTATCTGTCTTACTTCTCTCTCTCTCTCTACTTTTATAACACCATTCTATCTAGACTTAGCTTCTATTTGAGGAGAATAATTTATGCTCGTTGAATTCTTCTTTTTGGGGAGAGCAAGAAGGAAAAACATACTTTCAGTCTCGCCTTTTTATGATCTTTTACATTTTTCGCCAAATACGTCCACATTTATTTTTTCACGCTTATATTTATTTTTTCTCTCACAATAATCATGTATCTTTTTCCTTCTGTAATACAATATTAATCAATATTATGTCAGACGTCGGCCAAACGAACACGCGCTTCAAAGAAATATCGTATTTCCCATTTGTGTGCTTTCCCATTGTCTCGTTTCACAATTACGATTTAATTGATCGGCTAAATTGTGTCTGCGTTTGGTCAGATTTCAATTAACGTCTGTCTCGCAGTATCGAAGTGATGAATATCGCGCGATTCACCAATCTCTTTCTCTCTCTATCTCTCTTTCTCTCCCCTCAACTCTTGCCTCAGCGGTTCAGATGTGTTAATTTAAACATTGACCAATGATTAAAGGCTATAGCGCTAAGTTGTATGTGGAGAGACAAAAAGCTTACTCGATATAAACAAATTGACAGTGTGTGAGAAATGAGCGCGAATATCGTGGTATATGAATAAATTAAGTAAACAATTAGAACATCAATGTGGCAATTTGAAAAACTATTGGAGAATTTTGCCGAAAATAAAAAACTTTCGTGAAAATTTTTCAAAATTATCACGAGCGGCGAAACAATTTCTGCGACAGTTTCGTAATAATAACTCATAATATAAAATTATTAAAAGTGCTAAAATTATTAAAAGTAGGTTTTAGGATGAACTAGATGTAGAATCTAGGTTTCTGCAGTTAATATCTGATTCATGAATTTTCGTCCAATCTGCGGGCGTGTGTACAAACTATACGCGATCCGCAACACGTTCAGAAACCGTGAAATCTCTCTCTCTCTTTCTCTTTCTCCCTCTCGCCTGACTCACAACGAAACCGCATCGTGTTTCTGGCGTTTCCGTTCATGCGCTGTCTGTCAACAGTCTCGGAAATTACGACCTAGATGTGGTGATACGAATAACTGACATCCGTAAAGAGTATCGAATCATATTCACGGTACACACACATAGTGCGGCCAGACTATACGCGATTCATGATTCGTGACAGTTCAAAAACTCGCAATTTTCTATTCATATAAGATTTGCAAACAATGCAAATAGACATATTCGTCGAATTTGCACTTGTCGTTTAATATTCGTGTCAATTCGCTAGCGGAGCGATTTTTTTACGAAATCAGAAGACGCGAATCACCATGAATCGCGCATAGTCTGGCCGCACCGTAAGGCGTCACTAAAACTTCATGGACGTACCGCTTTATCGCAATTCGCAATTGATTTTTCCTTAACGAGAATATCGAAGTGAGTTATAGGAAATCGAGAATGAAAGATTTCTCACAAATTGAGCTTTAAGATAATAAATAGAATTTTTGGCATTCGATGCGCGAACATTTTCCTGCGATTCACCGTGTGCTTTACGATGCACTTTTGCGAATGATCGAAGTTACTGTGGTTTCCTTTGGACGTCCTAGTATTTATAACGAATGTGTTCGGCAATCGGCGTTTAATCCCACCGCATTCGGCGGAAACCTAAATCAAAGACAAGGTGTCCGCAAATAATTTGGCGTACTCTAAACTCATCTACCGAAGTGCAGTAACTCGGTCATTCGTGATTTACGCTTGTACGCGCGACAGACAATTTCCTTCGTCCGCATGTTCCTTTAACGAACCTTCTTTCAAACCGATATTCTACTCGCTATCATTGCGAAGAATATCATTTAATCGATCTGTTGCTTCTTATCGGGCGATCGCGCGTTTTCTTGTACGTTTATTAACAGCGACAGAAAATCTCTTAAGCATGCCTGGAATTATTTAAAATAGCGGAAAAAACCAAATTGTCCAAAAATCTATCGAGCAAGCTTATAAAATTCTCTCTACACGCAGCTGTTGAAAACAATTATTATAATCTCCTGTGTTCTATTTCAGAAATATTTAATTACATTGAAATATTAGAGTATCATGACGAATTGGTTGATTATCGATACTGTTTTTTAACATCTCTTTTTTGACATATTCACATGCACATAGATGAGAGACAGAGAGACAGGGAGAGATTGCGGCTGATAAGGACGGGCGGCCCATCGCATTGGTTGTGGTCAGCTGAATGCCAATTATCTGATCCCGCGTATTGGCCGTATGTACTTCGTACACCATTTGGACGTACGCAGGAGCAATATCCAGATGATTATCGTGTAGCTGGCGTGGCGTAATCTCCGGACCGGATCACCGGCGAGCGTGCCATTATGCATCCGCGGCACAACGCTTTGCGCAAACCAAACGCCGATTTCGGGGAGGGATATTTCTACCTCTCTCTGTCTGTTTTTCTCGGGATATATCGGTTACATTTTATTAGCGCGCAATTACGGGAAGGCGAGTAGCGACCGAAATAGCGTCGGTAACACTCTCGTCCAGATCGGATGATCATATAATCGCATTAATGATGTATACCGCCGTGCGACAGCTCTGATTCCATCGAGATAATTGCGCGTAACACTTTGATCTCGAGACATCGGATATAATAGGAAAATTTAAAACGAATGTCCGTGAAGCGTTAATCGGATTTTGTCCGCTTCGTCATTGTATTGCTTCCTTGTTTTCCGTGGTCTTGTTCATTTTTTTTTTGACTCTCCATAAAAATCGCTAATGTTTCTTTATAAAGAAATGATCGATGAGCGTTTTGTTATAAATAGATCATATTTAATTATAAAATTTTATTCAATAAAATTTATGTAAACATATTTTTTAGAATTATTACTTATTATTATATATTGTTTACGAATGTTTGCGATCAATGTTTATATAAAGTAGTCTTTATTTAATAAAATTCTTATAATTTTATTAATTTTCATGGTGTTTTATAATTAATATAATTAGCAAGCGGTGTATACTGACGTTAAAATTAAACTGTAGATAGGTGCGTTATTCAGTTAACGTTCCGGCTTACTCTTTACTTTCAATAACCGTTTAATCCGCCGTAAATCCTATCCGACCGGAATTAAATTAAATTAACTTTGACTCTAGAAAGCTCTACTCCGTGAGAGTCCGCTTCGCGTAGAGAATGTAAGATTAAACTGAATCCCGTGAACAGTAGTAGAATAACGGAACGAACGGGCGTCACGATGACGGTCTTTTGAGTGATATCCTTTCCCGTTGTGCCGAAGTGGTCTCCGGCACTTAACCCAAGTTCACCCACTCGTAAAGTAAAATAAAGCCCGGGAGGGGGAGAGAATCGACGACGGCATCGACAATGTAATCGTATTGCGACCGCTCCGCGATCACTTACAACTTGTCGTTAACCGGAGCAAGATGAAGCGGAAACGAGACGGAGGTCGTGTGTAGAGCGAATGATTCGAACAAGGGGCGAGTCTCTCGCAGTCCTCTCTTATTCATTCCGTTTTGTATATATATATATATATATATATATATATATATATATATATATATATATAGCATAGAAGAAGAAGGAGAGATACGTCTCTCCTTTGACTGAAACTTTCCACGTAAAATACTACGACTTCTTCGAGTTCGCCTTTAATTAAACGTTATCGTCCGCCATCGAGAGGATCGAACGCGTTTCACGAAGACGTTGGAAAAGTAAAGAGCGAACATTTAATTTGCAGGAAGTTTAGCTCGTGAACGGAAATTAGTTGACATTCGTTTGATTTTGTCGTTATACGCATTATGTACGAAATTTCGTTACAAGTACGGGGTATTCTTTTTATTTAAAACTTCTAATGTGCTGTATTAAGTTACAAACGTGTATAACTGATTTAACGATAGACTCACTGAGAAATTCATCAAAAATAACGCCGTTGACTTATTTTGCATATCTAAGAATAGACAATTAAATTTTTAATTTTAATAAAAATTTTGTTAATTTATTGCATTACCCGCTAAAACGAAATTTTATTGTGTAAAACTTTTTAGAAATAATTAAATATTCTTCTTGATTACTCTCAAGTTGATTACTCTCAAGTAGGATTTATATACAATGCAATTTTGTTATCGAGCTAAATTTACTTTACTGAAATTTAATTATCCAAGCTATTCGCGCGTTTATGTCGCAATTAAATGCCATAATATAACTAACAGTGTACCGTATGTAGCTTCGAATATGTCGGCGTACAAAATGTGACATCTAATTTCGGTATTCGGCAAATGTGGAAAATTTAATTAACCGTGACAATGGAAATATTTCTCAAACATAAATATAATATAACGTAAATATAATAACTGAAGTAATAAATAAAATGAATAAAATCAAACAGTATAAGAAAATAATGAATGCTACGTTGAATATTTAAATTTTTATTTAATATTTACGTGGAATACCGTGATCGCGAAACATGAGCTATTGATCTTGCTATAATTATATGTAATATACTAAGATATAAGTGGCGATTGTAATCCTGGTATTTAGCACATTTTGGAGTACGTGATTAATTACATGTTCTCCAGAATCAGACTATGTCTGGATATTACGTCCGTATATACACGCGTACGTGTAAATGCACGAAGAGAGAGAGAGAGAGAGAAGGGGGCGAAGGGGGAACAGAAGCTAAACGTTGGGTTAAGCACAGAGAGGGTCAATACGATGTAACGGCTGCGTCGTTTGTTGCTTACACGCTTGTGCATTGCAGCCGGATGCAATTAACTCAGCCGTCTCTGCAATTGAATGCACGTATTACACGTTCCGCTACATTTGTCGCGGGACGAGACTGATATGCGAACCTACGAAGGAATGAAAGCAAGCATTCGCGAGGAATTGATTTGCGATTATTGTCAACAATATCACATGTCGTTTCTGCAACAGTTTTTTTTACGTCGTCGTCTTATTCGAGTTATATCTTATGTTTAATTTTCTTTGTTTCTTTTTATTAAAATTTTATTAAAATTATTGTTTGTTAAGCTTTCCCTATTGTTTGTTGATCTATAAGTATCAGATTTTAGGAATTCTTGTGTAACATGTGTAATATGAAAACATTGATTATCAGTGTTTTCAAGAAACACTGTTTTTCACAATCTCAAATTGCTTGATCGGTTATCGAGAGATCTTCTCATTATGTTTTAATTAACGTTGATTAAGATTACTACATTAATTAAGACATCTGGAAATTTTAATGAAACCAAAAAAACCACGCTTGAAGCTTTAAAATGTATCAATGTATTTAAAAAAAAGTAATGTAATAATTTTAGAATTAAAAACGTTGGACGAAAAAATATAAAATCTAGAAAAAAATAGATTACAATTAAAGTTTTTTAAATAATATCAAATAAATATAGAGATTTAAAGTTTTTTACTTTACGCAGAGGTACAAAACTTATAAAATATTGACGGAAATTTTTGTCAGAGCTTTGTAGAAAAGGTATTTCTCTTTTGAAATTAATTTTCAATTTGAATCTCACGCGATCCGCGCGAATTTCTCGTGTGCCGAAAAAGTAACGAAGCAGAAATGCGAACAACTGAGGAATGTAAAAATGATTGAATTCACGATATATATAATTTTTATTTGTATATCTATCTGCGCAAGTCACTTGAATCCAATTCTGGTCGAGCATTACGATTCAAGTGATAACGTGAGATAAGAAACAGAAGAAAAGGAGTTTGTTTCTCACTATTGCTTCGGTTGAAAAGGAGTTTCACGTCGATTCGCGGTAAACCGCCGCTTTTTCGCGAACGCCGCGCTGTTCGTGTTTAGCCGCGCACGCGTGATTCTATTTACATACGCAACGCGAAATGGAGAACTCTCGGAGCTTTCTGTGAGATCGGTCTACCGTTATCTTGTAATCATATCTTCCTTTGACCGCACGCGGCATCGATTGCCGACCGGCGGCCAGCTCCAGCGACTCCGCTCTCTCCCTTCACATTTGTGTATTTTGTGTGTGTATGTGTGTGTGTGTGTGTGTGTGTGTGTGTGTGTGTGTGTGTGTGTGTGTGT
>JANQDE010000003.1:2767688-2860810 GCA_037157785.1 Cephalotes varians
TGTGTGTGTGTATGTGTGTGTATGTGTATGGCTGAATTTAATTCACTTAACTCGAACTATGCGCTACTCCTCATGCCACCTGCCCGGGGATAGAAACTCGCGCAATTCTCGGAGACCTGGTTACCTCGAGAGGGAAAATTAAATTGGCATCCGAATTAAAACATTGAATAATTTGTTCGTATTATCAAATATCTCTGATGAATATTAAAAAAAAAAAAAAATGTACAGGATTATCGAGATAACACGAGTTCATTCAGGATGATTTGCGATAATTAATTACCCGTTAAATGTAAGTATATTTATAATTTATTTATTCTGATAGTTGTCCTTCTGTCAATGAAAACATTTCTGTGAGCGAATTAGAAATTTTAGATGATGAATATAATAATAACATATATTCGTCATTTTCTTATGTCAGAAACATATTTAAATTACTATTAATACTTTGCTATTCGATTTTTTACAAATTTTTATGTTGTGTTACATAAAAATGAATCTGGGATCATTCTATAAATCATCCAATTCAATTTCATGGAGATAAAAAGAGATAAACTGTTTTCAGAATCGAGCAAACTTCATCTTGCGTCTCATGCCTTTTCTTATCTCTTTCTCTCTCTTTCTCTCTTGCTCTCTCTCTCTCCCTCCCCTTTCCTAGTATTTGCATAGGAAAGTTAAACGGTGAGTTCGATTGAGTTACGTTATCGTATCTCCCGTTGACCACTTCGGCAGCATCACGGAGACGACCCGTGCATAGAAGTGCCTTACCACCGAGTGGATTTAATTCACTTAACCCGAAGTCCCGGTTTAATTGCGTAAGCTAGCTCTACCGTGTCCGACCCATTAAAAGCTCGAACGCAAAAGAGGGCGGGAAGGGCCGATCCATTCGGCAGAAGGGAGATCGAATCTATTGCTTCTCCGAAGGTACCTCGGTCCGATCGCATTCAGGAGAGGAGAGCAAGGGCGGGGAGGGGAAAAGGGGAGCGTACGTTATCGCGATGGAATAGAACACCGATCCTTTATATATTGCTAATGGAATCCCGCTGGTCTACCAATTCTATTAACGATAGGATTACCGTTCTCTCGCGGCGCGGCGGTCACTTGGGTCCGCGCGAGCAGTTTTTCGTCGGCATTCGTTGCGTCGTGACGATTAACGTTAAAGGCGGTTAACGCCCGTGAGATATCTCAAGTCAAATATCTAGTTTCTTCGTACAAATTCTTTTAGATCGACGATTTACGCTCAGATTCTTGAACTTCCTAAGATTCTTGATTATATCTTCCGATCCTAAGATTCTTGGAAGTCTAATCTTTGTTAGATTATCTTGATACTCGAGCGCTACTGTTTTTTGTATTTCAATTTTTAATATGCTCTTCATTTTTATTTATAAGATCTGTAAAGATCCTCGGATTTGTAAATTTTAAGAGAAACCGAGATTTATGAGTTTTTTTAGCATATATGGATCTAAGAAATTTAATTTATTCGGATTTTAATATAAATTCTACTCGAATTGATTTAAAATTTAGATTATGCTTTTTAAATCTTTGATTTTTCTCGATTTTGAAATTTTGTGACAAAAGATCTTTGTATTTTCGGATTTTTTCAAACTCTTAAACACGCAAAACGTTGTATATTGCGTTTTCGTAACCATGGACCATTTTCACGCTCTCGTTAATTCGAGAGAGAGCTGCTCGTTTCAGCCCGACGTGATGAAAGACTGATTCTCGCGCGTGGTTAACCATTTTTAACTTTTTGCCTATCGCCTCTGTGGCTAGCCATGCACGTGCGCCTGTGGGGCCTGTTACACGTGTGTTGCGACGAAGTTTCGAGTAAGCCGCGATGAATAGAATCGCTGCGCGTTACGCGAGCCTCTTTCCCAGGGACAGGGTCGGATATTACAGATATTGGTCGGGGAACGTGGAAACACGTACCACAATAAAACATATGTCCGGGAACCTCTAATTCGAAATAGCGTGCGTCAGCTTCGTCACGACAACATTTTTCCGCGTTCGCGTGGGTAGAAGCTGACGTTTATCGATTTATATTGTTTTTCATTTATATTATATCATGCGTCATTATATTTATCTTTTTGTTTATTCATTTTTATTTATTATATTATTTATTACATAATTTTATTTTCTTTGTTTGTTTCTTTGTTTGTTAAGTTAAGTTTATCAGAACATGCGAGGGCAAAATTATGTGACGTTTAACGGTAATATATATTTATTTATATGCCACGTACAAAGAACAATTGTTAAATATTTTGGATCTTCTAGTTTAACTTTAGATTTTAGTTCGGAATCCAATTCTTATTGTTAGATCCTGATTGGAATCCAAATGCGCTTCGAATGAATCACGATCCCGTGGGAATTGGCCTTAAGTGCGAGCCGAAAACGCTATTAGACACGTTTCCGTCTTTCGATTCGCATTGTTCCGCACCCAAGTCACGTCGTATTCGCAAACGTAAAACGCGACGTACACAAACTGCGTTTGGATTTAGGTGCGCGAGAGATACGGGAGGGTATTATTCGGCGGCGGGAGGAACGTATCTTAAATATTAAGCGGTTCATCGACCGTACGCGACTAAACACGAAACAGAAAAAAAAGGGGAAGAGAGTGAAGCTTCAAGCTGATATGAATGATACCTCAAAGTGCAAGAGAATTATGCTTATCCCCTCTTGCCATTTCTTCTTTCGTGTTCCCCTCAGGAAGAAACTCGCTTTTATGAGGGTGATTTATACATTTATGGAATTTCTGAGTGGTTTTCCGCGATACAAACCATTTCATCCACGATGAAGGAAGAGTGCATGAGGAGAAGTACAATGAGTGAGAGAAAGAGTTCATAACTTCATACCAATTTAATATTAATTTTACATTCTAAAATATTGTATAATAACTCGAAAGCTAAGGATATTAAGATATAAAAATTACGAGAATTTGCATTAGTAGAGAACCTATATATATTGGATTATCAAAGTTCTTATTTCATCCTTCGATTTATCTGCTTGTTTATCTTCGCGTCGAACATCGCGAAAGAGCGTCGTTAAACTCGTCAACTTTGACGACTCTAATCTAAATTGCGGAGCAACTCCTCTCTTCCGACGAAACTCATTATGTTACTCGACGTCTTATCGAGGTTAGCGATTGGTGGCAATCCGCCTTTATCGCGTGCGAACGCGTACCGGAGAGCATTTTATCGATAATATTCTGGTTTACTTGTTTGCATTCAGACGGGAAGTTTGTAAAATGGCCGGCGATATACGCCGCGTCCCGTACAATATCGCCCGCGAGAACTCAGAGAACAAAATTCGCGTTTTGCGAGGGAAATTCCGACGTGCCGCGAATGCCCGAGCGAGATTCGAGTGCATTATATAGACGTAAATAATTTTGCAATTTGTAACAATTCTGTAGCGCTCCCAATTCGCTTTGCGTTCTCAATCTCCATTTTTAGCGACCGATATGTTAAAGAGAGAAAGAGTTGCACAGGCACAGAAATCAGTGAATTTTTTTTGTATCTTAACGTCTAAAGAAGATTGAAGAGAGTCGAAGTTAAGGGATTGCGAGAAGGAGGATGAAATATAATTATGCGAATTATTCTGAGTAACTTTTCTATTCGTGATACGCAAGGATTTAAAGTGAGGAATCCTTAGCTTTCATTTCCCATTCACATTGTCGATCAGGAATAAGTACCGGGACATCGGCGCGAACTATGGGTTCATTTGCATATTCCTGGCTTCTCAGACAATCGAATCCAATTATGACGCTTCGGTGATCACGATCGTAGGATTGCTCCTGGCAAACGTATTTGAATCCGGTTTTCAGGACTACTGTGCTAACGGAAAGAATATTACTTCGCACTCGGAAATCCGTTTCAATTACGTTCAATGGCTGTCATTGATGTATTTTACAGTTTTTACATTGCCGTTAATAATCAATAATAAGTACGCATAGATATTAATTCCGTAGTGAAAATTAAACTAGAAAATAAAGAATTTATTGTGTAGATATAATATATAGATACATGGAGTTTATTTATTTTAAATTTATAATTTAATTTAATTTTGAATGTTTTTTTATTTGAATTTTCTATTTTTTCAATTTAATAGTTTTGTATAAAATATGCGTTATGTAACATACCAAACATCTTAAAATTATGTTACATTTAAACTATTAAATCTAAATTGTTAATCTGTTTTTTTGCTAAATAACAAAAATACGTTCTATTTTTGCTTTTATTATTCCATCTATTTTTTTCATCAACATTTTATTTATTTTCCTATTGTCTTTATATTTATATAGAGATGAAATTTTATTAAAATAACTGTTGACGTAGTGCGCAGCACGCTCCAATAATCAATCTCGCGATAAGGGATGCCTGTTCGAGCAATATGCGTGACGGAATGTCGAATTGAAAAACGTTCCTTATATAGAACAATTTTATCGATCATTCATCTGCTCTATACCGATATAATGTTCGTTATTAATGTACCATTACTTCGACCGGATAAATCATTGACCGAAATAAATCAATGACCACAGTATAACGTGAGCGGCTGATTCTGACATTATCAAAATTAACCTTTCGCGTTTCGACATCTCTATGCGGCTGTACCGTTCTTCCTGCCGCTCATTGATCTTAAAAAGAAAACGTCGTTCTCTATTAATAAACTGCGCTTTATATATACAGTAATTTACAATAAATCAACTATTCTCTGATGTACACAGATTTTTGCTTTTACGCGATGATACATATTGATGTATGAGCTGCCAGTGTGAATGGAGAAATATTCACTCGCGAGACTCGCGCATCCTCCGCTGAATCAGTTAAAGCAGTTTTTCACTTGCCCGACAGGCATTTGCATTTTGATTGCCGCAACTCGAAGCCCGCGAGTTACGCTGATTAAGGATATTCGTGGCTCGATCTAAAGTATCTTTTTGAAATATGGCATGGAAATATATTTGATTAATAGACATAATTAAAATAAAGCGCACGTGTGCGCGGCCACTAGTCTATTTTCTTCGTTAAATCGTGATCCATACAGATAAGTAAGTATCGCGTAACGGTGCGGATATCCTTTTACATCGCGACATGAGAATCCGCCGTAAAAGTGACGAGTTACGCGATACTACTATGAACTCGAGTAACCGAGCCAATGAATTAAGATTCATACAAGCCCATCCGCTGATTGGGTGTTAACGCTGAAGCTGCAGCCTGACAAGATAATATGCGAGCCGATGGCAAACGTTCTCGTGATCGCGATCGGAAATCTGCCTGAATAACGACAGTCGAGTGCACACATGAAAGCACGCACGGTAGCGAGTATCTCGATAAGATACATAATCAAATAGTTCAACTTTTTCGTGAAATAAAATCATATATTTATATATTCCTTAGAGATACCCTGAATTAATAATTCTTAGATTATTGAAAGTAGAATCGTTGTTCTAATTTTACGAATTTCTACGGTATTTAATATTTAAATCTCAAAAAAATCAATATTTCAATTTTAGATGTACTTATTTTATAATCTTATATATAAGTAAATGTATTGTAGATAAATTACACTTTTTATGTAACTGCAACGACATTCGAAAATTTATTTGGACTACTTCGTGTCGATCATAAAAATAAATATAGATTCAGTACCTATCTTGCAGTGGCGCATAGCGTGTTAAACTTTATAGCATCTTTAATAGCGTTGCACGCGAATGCGTACGCACGGCTCTGATATCTTCTTCCGTTATTCGCGAGCTTCTCAGCAAAACTTCTGCGAGAAGCGCGCACATGTAATGGCCGGGAAGTAACGACAACCGCGTTTATGTCGCAACGAACAGTCCTGTGTAGTATAAGTCGTAAGGAATGAAGTGCCTTCGGTCGCCGCTTTTCGAAAGAAAAAATAATCGCCCCCTCCTTCTTAAACGCCGTAAACGTATTTATTTACGCATACGGCGTTTCCATTTACGATTGGTGCGTGAGACTGTTTTCGAGTGCCGCGCCGTTGCGCAGTTCACAGAGATTGTCGAGACTTTGCTCGGAAATCATTTTCGTCTCGAAGGGTTTCAACACGAAGTTCCCCAAGTGCAATAAAGTCGACGATAAACATTCCGTCGTAAGTATAGAGATATAATGTTAACATATCAACGTACGAAGCAAATTACACGGATAGATTTTTATCTCATTCAATTTTTCGGTTCTCTTAATATTATTTATAATATATTATTTTATAAAATGAAAATTGTATGAAAGTTAATTGGTGTAAATTGAAAATAACGACATGTTAATTATATGGAACATTAATATAATTATTTATTTGAATATTTCATTTTGTTTGTAAGACGTTTAAATGATGTTATATAAGCGAATGCGTTTATATAATTAAGCAAGAACATAATGCAGCTATTTGATATCAACTATGTATTTCGATATCGTGCTACATGTCTACGACATAGTGGAATGAGTCGAGAACGCCGCATAATATCGTACTCACGGTAATTTGGCGAGCATGAAGCTTAATTAACGGGCAAATTACTTTGAAATAACGCGGCGGTGTGATGTTACAACCGCCCACGATTTTGTAAACAGCGATCTGCGACAACACGAACGTGATGAACCGAACTTGGTTTCAATGTCGACGGTGAGATAGCGATCACGCATTAAATTTGACTATATAAATCTCAAAATTACGAATACGTGTAACGGATTGGTAAAGCGGAGAGCGGAGTGCGTAAATATGTAGACGGAACTACCGGAGTTACGAGCCGGATGATTTACGACTAATAAAGCTATCTCGCCTCCACGAAAACAGCCGCAATGTAAACGCGGGATTACTTTGTTACAGCTTTATTTTACAGATCGTCATCGTTGACGTCATATTTGCCCTCATTCAAAATTACTGCTCCCAATTATAAAAGGCTAAATTTGCAGTCGAGTTGGCACAAATAAATAAAATAACATTAATATGTTTGACATAAAATATGATGCTGCATGTATCTAATGCGTATGCTACATTAAAATATCACTTTCTGCGAATATCATTTCGAAGATAAATTTTGTGTCTCATCCTTTTCAAGTACAATATTTTTTTGTCTCTGAAAATACACGGCATTGTTCCGATTCTACGAAAACGCCCACGTTTCGAGGACGCGTTATTGTTCCATGTTAGAAACACTTCCGGGAGAGAGACGAGCGGATTGCGTGTGTGTGTGTGCGTGTTATATGAAGAGAGAAACGGGTCGCTACGTAACACACGGCGTGCGCGTAGAGAGCATGTGGCAAAGTGCGGTAGACACTTTGGTAATGGTGCTGGGGCGGCGTGACGAGATTGGCGATGCTATCAGGTGTATCTGCGCTGATGAAGGTTGTAACCTCGCGCGGACCCCATTTATTAAAGCCGCGTCTCTGCCACGGCAGATATAAGGTTACCGCTGCTGCCAGCATCACCCGTTACGACGTAGAACCGAGAGTAGCTACGGCGAGCCACCCTGCAACTCGCGCAACAGGGATGGATCGCCAGAGATGTTTCCTTCTCCTCTAATATAATACGATTTTACGCTACTTTTTCATTTTACATTTTGTCCAAGCTAATTTACCGGCCCACACCGACTCACACTCACAGAGTTTGGCTTAAAGATTGAGACTGACGTATAGCAGAGATTGTGTAATTAAGAATGATTAGAGGTCTCCGGTTATTGGACGTAATCGCAGAAATTGCACATGAAAATTGCATTGAGTTTAATAACCGAGAGTTAAAAATTTAATTTATTAATTAATTACTAATTTTTCATTTTACCCATCAAACCTGTAATAAAGCTTGACCCTGGGAATAATTCGAATTTTTAATTGTGCTTTCAAAAAAACTCAAAAAATAAATTTTTTGTAAGAACGTGATATAAATTTTTTCAATATAATTACACGATAATAATGAACCATTCAAAATTTTGTTGGAATTATTACAATTAATTAGTCGGAAAGTATAAATTAAATTTAAATTTGCAGGAAAATTTTTTATGAAATATATTCTATATGTATATACATTCTATATGTACATATATACATACTGTGTATATTATAAATATTTTACGTATAGATTTTCTTAAACCGAAAATTTTCTTTGAATTAGTATTATTCTTTCTTCTCTTCATTAATCGCGGATCAATCCTAGAATCCCTAACAATATTCCGGCCCTATATCTTACTGAACAGACGTCTCTCGCACAGATTGCAATCAGTCATATTAGCCGGACACACCTCGGATATGTGCGCGGCCATCTGGCACGTAGAAGCTTAGGGTTGTACGCGTCGGGAGTAACGGGCCACCTGACGTAATCACCGGTGCCGGCGGCTCGACATCACCACCGCCGCTACCACTATCATCTGCACCAGCATCGTCGTCGCCGCCGCCGAGTACAACACGTTTCTCCATCGCTGGCTGACTGGCTGCCCCCGGAGACCCAGCTCCCGCCGTCGGCTGGCTTATCGGCCTCACGGCCCCCCGAGATATACGATATCGTGGAAAATCATTTTCGAGAGACAGCACCGACGAGAAATGTATCGCCCATGACCCGGATCACCTCCGAACGTATCGCCACGCCTTCCTTCAGACGTGTCGGTATTCCGAAGTCTATTTCTCTTTTTCCTCCCCGCGTTCCCTTTCGCCCTTCCTTGTCCCCTTCACGTGCTCTTGTACCTAGTGACAACTGTATGAAGGTGGAGGAATGTCGACCATCGATCAATTCGATGAGGAATGATTTATTTTGTAATCCAATATAGAACGAGGCGAGAATTATTTTAAAAAATCGAAGATGGACGCATACCCGTGATCGTCGGTGCGCGAAAGTCTTGACATTGCGTTTGAGAATTATGATGAGGATGAACGATCGCCGTCACGAAATCTGTACGTTACCGTGGCCTCTAATGCACCATGGCCTCGACTTCATTAATCACTTTCAATTAAGAGCGCGATAAAGCCGCGCCGTGTCGGACATTCGGTCAAGTTAGCGGTGCCGTCTTCCCGCGAGATAAAATGATCGCGAGCTACCAGCTCGCGCGCGCGCGTTTTGCCACGGTTCGTCGCTCGACGGACGATGCGGTACGCGCCCTCGCATCGCTCTCTCCTGGCTGTCTCGGATTCCCTGAGAACCCTGAAGAGGCATCCTCCTCGTGGCATACGACGGCGATACGATATCGCAGAAAATCGTTTTCGAGACCGAACGCGAGATAAATCATGACCCGGCCATTGCCGCCACGAGGCAGCCACGCCTTTCCTAGACGTGCCGGCATCCATTCGCCGGCATCGTAGGATAGGCAGCAGCATCCCGTTTCTTCGGTGGAGAACAGCTCTCGCAAAAGGTTCATAAGGTCGCCGCTGGGTGATACATGCGCCCGGGGAGATGCGCTTCTTCTTTCCGCACGGGAGAAAAGCTCTTTGCGCGCACCTGCGATTATATACTTAGCCGGGCGGTTTATAATACCCGGGCGGATACCTACGGCCAGGAAATTATCGCGATAATTTCATCGGGGCGAGGCCGCTGCGATTAGGATCGGCTCCGCTCCGCGCCGCAGGTGTAACGAATCGAAAATTGCATCGCGCCAAGTCCAAATTGCGCGCCGTCCTTTTTTCGACAGTTATATATTATTAGCGTTACGATTTAATTAGTCTCCCGTATCGTGCTACCGCGATCTACACGCTTCTGTATCATGATTTTTATTGTCTCACGCATCACTTATTACATGAAAGTGTGCAAGACATCGCAAAACTATTGAAATAGAGAGGGGGGGGGGAAGAGACAAACGTGACGTCGAATGAAATTCTCGTTAGAGAAAAATCCACTTTGAATTAAACGGACAACGTGACGCTGTCGTAAATGAGAAGCGACAGTTTCAGGTCATCCTATATCTCTTCCTCTTCCAACGTTAGGAATTTTGGTGCGTTCTGTATATGCATTTTATAGAACGCGATAGGTATCTTATTCCCCTTTCCTCTTCTATCTACATTGAGATAACTCCGCGTTGCGAACCACGTTGGATGACACTCGAAATGAGAAATCTCGCAATGATCCCCTTTTCGAGGTCATCCACGTCGGAAAAGACGGTATCCTCGAGGACACCGACTCAGCGGGCGACGCAAAAAGCGACCGCGCGACTGACTCGACGATCTCGTTAAAATTCGCATTACCCGCGGATCAAAACGCGGAACTTCCACTTTAATATCCACGTCTGCCCCCGTTGCGTAACGTCGTTCAGTGTACCGGAATTAAAAACGAAGATGGAAAACTCAAAAGGACATAACAAAAAGTAGACAATTTCGCCAAAAGCGAGTATCTCGATGTGAGATGCAACATACTTTTATCGTCGTTTTTAAATCACGTTTTTCGTACAAAAAAACTCGAAAGGGTTAAATGCAGCGTTTAATCCTGAAATAGAATTTCGTAGTAATTTATTCTACTCCGAAACAAAATTCTCTGCAAGCAAGGATGCAATTTCACATACGTTAACGTTATTAAAGTTAGGGACGTATCATGCGTGTGTAAATGGTAATACTGCTACTTCCATCGGGATTAATTTAAAGCCGCTGAAAGCATCCCGATAATTGGTCGCGCTTTTGCTTCAGTTTAACTCTTTGACGACTCCGTCATGTCCAATTCGTTCTTTTTTCCATAATGAAGAATGCCGGCTTATTCGCTTAACTCGATTATCATATAATAGCCTTACGTCCGCCGGTGAAAACAGCGTTTAATAAAGTCCGCGGAACGTAATCCAGCACCTTTTTCGATCATCTGGCGAACATTCTGATTAAGTATTCTTGCGAATTAGCATTATCCGTGGAATTATGTGCTAATGTATGAGCCGAGGAGAGATGACTGATGAATTTGATTAATTTTATTATAAAGGGTACCTTGTAAATAAAATATTTTATCTAAATGAAAATATTAAAATGGAACTAACGACGTTAATTGTTCCGTTTATATTAATCATCTTAGAATGATTTAAGAAAAGTTGAAAATTTTTCAATATAAGTATAATTAAATTATAATATTAAACCTCTTACACATTTTTATTATAATTACTATTTATTTTTTTTTTAGTATCGTATTTTTATTATGGCATTATTATTTACATGATATAAATGTAAATATTGCATGCCCAAAATACAAGGAGGAAATTTTTTTTATAATCTTTTAATAGCGGAGCAAGAGTTCGTGCTTTCGGAGACACCCGGTGCAAGTGAGAAACTGCGGAGATGAATTATGCAACGGCCAATTAATAAAATTCCAATCACACTCGTCGGTCGCGCGCGTCGTAAAAACGGTTCTACTGATCGAACGCCTCGAAGCATCGGGGAATGAGCCCCGAGCGGGCTTTAATTCGCTCCGAATCAGCTGTGGAAAATTCTGCAGACATATTGAAGATAGATCGGAGAAAAGATTGGTCTCCTACTAGTAAGAATGCGGTAATCTCGTTACTCGAAGTGACTTTTACAATTGGAGCGTAAACTGCGTTGCACTAAATTAATTGAAACATACACATACATACATGCATGAAGCGAGCACCATTTTAAAATAACTTTTTGCTACATTTACTCTTCTCTTAAAAATCTCTAAAAGATACCACATTCTAAACGGAATGGCAGTAGATGAATGTCCGTACATATCTTACATGCGTATCCGCGAGAAATTCCGTGCGATATTAATTTAAGTTTACGTGGTGTTCGAATTTATGTTTTGCGTTTCACGCAGCTCCCACAAAAGCACAATCGAATCACGAGGAAAAAGATAAAGAGAGATGCGCGAATTTATCAAATGCTAGAAAATTTACTCTCGACTGCGCCTGAAATTAGATCGAATTTCAGATTTGCAATGACGGATGCGAGACCGCGACTCGATCTCGATATGTGTTAATTAACGTTTTTCCGCGTCTGGTTGTTCGCTTCGTTATAGATTTCGCGTAGTGATTTCATTCGTTATTAATTAGCACTGTTTGCTGCTTCAGTGATCCTTAATCTTATTGCGAGAATAAAATTCATTACTTACTGCGCATTTGCAAATAGGCTGAAGAAAGTATTTTATTTATTCGAAAGTTATACGAGTTTAAGTATTATAAATTATTGTTGGTATTTCATATGTTACCTATACATATTCATATGTTATTTATATATTACTTTTATCTATATGATTTTTTCTCACGTGATTAACCAACTTTCGAAATATCTTTACATATAAAAACTACGATGTACAACTTGTATCTTGCAGCGTTATTCCAAACACATTTTCTCGTGTCTCTGCACGCAGGCGTATAATAACGCCGATTGTCATAAATATTTAAGAGAACATTTCGACCATTACTCAACTGATACCTAATCCAATCCTCATTCGTATGTTCCAGGTAAGAAACAGGGCATAATGCCACGCTGCACTGCGGTAACGTGCTGGTCCTTCGCTAGGTACGTGCCATGCCTGCCTTAACAGTGGAACATTTTCGTTGCCTCTCACACTTTTCGTCATACTCCGCGATCTCGAGACAAGTCTATTTTTTTTCGAGAGGAAAAAAAAAGATATTTTCGCCGTAATAGTGACATTCGAAAGTTTCGCGGCCTGTGACAGAAAATAACGGAATTTTTCGCAAACGGAGAATTTCTCGCAAATGGAAAAAAAAAAAAGAGATTGCATTTCCGACAACCAGTAAATTCGAAATTAAGTCCGATAAATCAATCACAACGACGATGTAGGAAGTCCTTTTATTACGCTCGTGCGCAGACACCCGAGCAAATCGCGGAATCATTTCCGGGATAGGAAAGATCAAAAGCTTTAATCATCCACCTTGAAGATTTCCGAGCGCGTTCACTGCCGGGTTAAGGTCGCCACGCCAAGAAAAGAGACTGGTAAGAAAGAGAAAGAGAGAGGTAGTCGTCGTCGGTATTCGAACCGAACGAAAAAAATCTCTCTCTCTCTTTTATCTCTCCCTCTCTTTCTTTCTCTCCTCGCAGCGGGGCCCCTGTCGAGCCGGGCCCCTATTGTCGGCGGGCCGCCCGTTCGCCTCGTGTCGGTAACAAATGACACTGCGTGTTCCCCGCTGGATGTCATTCGGTATCAGCAGGGCAGATCGTCTTTGACTCGAGCAGGCGCGGGCACTCTTGCGAGACGAGATTCCGCGGAGTGTTCTCGTTACGATTCCCGCGAGGAATTCCGTAGTTGTCGCTGTGCTTTGGCGGGACGCGCTCTTGATGATCGTCCTGAATGAGTCATGCGAAATGTAGAGTGCCTGTTTGCAGTCCGCCGTTCTCGACGCTCTTATTCGCGCAATTTATACGCAAACAAATAAAATACATATGGAACTTGATTGTCGTTAGTTTTCTTCTTTTTTTTAGCGGTTCATTACTGTATTATTTTTGCGCTCGATGTGTGCAGCGCGATACTTAAATCGCATATACTTTTACGCTAGCCAGTCGTATGTATATACAGTTTATAGACAGGTATTTTCTTTTATAACCCGTAAAGACTTTATGAGACACCGTTCGCGCGTGTACGTAAAACCCGGTCCATCCTATTTTTTTTAGATTTGTCTCGTTTCCTCGGTCGATCTTATTAATATCACGAGACTTCCGAAGGATTTGTGTCTTCAAAATCCTTATTCAGCCAACATGTTTGCATACAGCAGATTTTTTTAAGCTGATTAAATTCAGTTTATATACTCTTGTATACCCTAATTTGTAGCTTCTCGCTTTCTCATCAACATGTTTTTTATCTCTGAGAAATTTCGTATAATTATCCCATTAAATTTCAGTAACACCTAAATCATTTTCCATAATTTATAAGATACTTAAAAATATTTTGCCAGAAATGTACATAAGAATTTTATTTTAAAACACTAGAGTAAGATCCTTGCGATAATCTGTTCATGATGTAATTCCTTCATAGAGAATTTAAATTCAATTACGCTTAATATCTACAAATTGATATAATGCACACCGTTCATAAGATATATCATCGTAACGTTAGAGAATATAATTCTCGGCGCTGGGTAAAGGTTTAAAATACCACCTGCTACTTAAAGCGTGCAAAATGTTAAGGGTCTGAAGAAAGGAAAAGAAAGAGAAAAAGAAAACTACCACCGGTTAAAGAAAACGCGTTCCGCGTGGAATTTTGCCCGCACGCAACAAGGCAGCAACATTTTAACACGCTCAAGCGACAAATAACCGCTATTAAGCGCAACAGCTGTACCGCGATCGCGATGCAAGTATGTGCCGCTCGCGGCTTCGGCCTCGTATCCTCTCGTCGTCTAAAGAATAAGGGTCCGCGATCGAGAAAGGGGGTCCCTCTTCTTCTTGTGTGGCCGGAACGGCGATGACGCCTCCGTAGTGTCTAGAAACCACAGCAATAGTTACCGGGATCGATTGACAGATACCGGACATTAAAGTGGGTATGCGATCCGTTTAGTTCGGTTTGATCGAATATTAAGGGAAGAAAACTCCGTCACAGTTTTTCTCGAAATTGATGTGATGGAGCGTTTTTAGGAATTTTTTTTATTAAAGAAGAAGGGAGAGAGAGAGAGAAACGCGTTCAAGACGCGTTTATATAAAATATATTTAATAAATAAAATATAATTTTTGAGTTTTGAATCTTAATAATTAAATAAAATAGATTTTTTTGAATATATAATATATAATATTCGAGAATTTGTAGATTTTTTTCTGTTTTTCTAAAGAAAATTACTGGTTTTCTAAGAAATAAAAAAAATATCCATCTTGTTATTTTTTTATCTTGTTGACAAAGCTTGTTCTTTTGCTGTAATTTTCAATTGCAATTCGAGTGATTGATCGAAAAAATCGTAACGTCGCGGAATTGCGAGTCGCGGAGACACGATCCTAAATGATCGACCTGGGATTTTCATTTCCCTTTAAAAAGGGAATCGCTTCAGCACAGACCGCAGTAATCCGCGCGACATGCTGCACCGCGTAAAAGAAAAAATGGCAGTTTCGAGACCGCAACGAAACCGCGCGCCATTGCCTTTTATGCTATTCGTATATACGAGTCCGATTTATGATTCTGATACTGGAATTTTGTCAACGTATTTTTAGCCGTTTGCGGCTGAAATGAATTTATAGATATGCCTCGACCGCTCTCTGATTATTTAGTTATAAAAGAAATATTATTGATTGCGAAACGTAAAGAATGGCCGATCGATTCGATCTTTTTGTTCACACCGTTTTTATATATTATTTATTTAATATTAATACCAATAAAATTTGATAGCCACGAATGTGGCACAAGAATTCTTCGCGAATTCTTCGACTGATTCGGACTCGGTTTTCGTTAACAGAAACTTTAGTAGACAGGCTCTTCCTTCGTAATTCCATAACTCTTTGTGATTAAATATCTTCGTAACTAAAACTTGAGAAATTTTATTAAAACAAAGTTTACTTGAGACTAATTTAACGTGTAGCTGTCAGGTGACTTTAGAACAGTAATTTTATTTTCGACGGATGGATGTTAAGTATTATACTTTTATGGACCTAAATTTATTTAATATAATAATAGGAATATTCTCCTTGTCATTTTTGTGTTATCCATCAGTGACTTGTTGATAAAACATTAAGAAAAAAAATTTTAATTCATCCAAGTGATATTACGTTACAATAATCATCTTCGCTTTTAATTTTTAAGTATAAAAATTTAGTTTTTAAGTATAAAAAAAAACGCATGCATATGATTTTTTATTATAGAATTTTTATTACATAGAATTTGTTATTCTTAGAACTTCTGCATTTAAGAGTTTATGTAAAAATAGGAGAAGGATATATTACGTCGATATTATGTCACGTCGCATCTTCCATCATCCGTCTCGTCTAGGCGAGAGTTTCGCGATTTCTCTTCCTAGTCGCAGGCTGGAGAGGCAATTAAATCCGTGCGCTCGCGGGTACTTGAGTGCACAATAATTATTACTCGAAGCGACCATTTGTGTCGCGGTCGAGCTCGCGCGCTCTAGATTGATACCACGGACGCGGCTGGACAAATGACTACAATCCCCCGTGTGTCCCGTGAAAAGCGTAATACGCGTAACATCCAGTCCAACGACCACTCTCTACGAGATGCGTGTTACACATGAGCGTACACGCGCGCGCGCACGCGTGACAGAGTCCCGGCACGCATGCGCCCCGACGACTTCTGGGTGGTAGATCGTAATTACCATAAGTCGTGAAATATGACTTCATGATGACGCGCCCGTGCACGACAAATGGAACGGGCAGCCGACATCGGCGGCCCCTTCGTTTTGTTGCCGGCCAGTTGGCCTTCCGCTCCACCTTCGTTGCTCTCATCCGCGGTCTCCGCCGGAGATTACCTTCGACTCGTTGGACAAGGAAATATACAGGATGTTCCGGTAACCATCGACGTTGTTATAGATACCGTCGGCTAGAGGACATTACGCTCTAATATTTCGTACTAGGAATAAATAATGACCGCTTTGGACGATCTTGCGGATATTGGACGGTCGCGCGTCTTTGATAATCTTA
Organism: Cephalotes varians; assembly: GCA_037157785.1. Taxonomy (NCBI): domain Eukaryota; kingdom Metazoa; phylum Arthropoda; class Insecta; order Hymenoptera; family Formicidae; genus Cephalotes; species Cephalotes varians. The sequence continues at coordinate 2,784,191 of JANQDE010000003.1, forward strand.
ACGAAATTGCGATCATAATCCATAATCAGAATACACTTTGATTATCGTACAATTTTCCCGCTCGCCGCTGATATCGCAGCTCACGCTTACGATAAGTTCCTTAATCTTCTCCATGCGGTTGAAGTTTATGCGCAGGACTCGTCGCTCCCAGAATAGCTTGCTATCGTCGATAATAACCAGTTTATGTATAATATTCGCAGTTTACATGAGCGTAACCCTCTGCGAGCTGCTGGAGGGAATAAGTACGGCGAGGCGACATTAGAGAAACTTGCTCCATCGCTCATTCTTTTTTTTTTTCTTTCGGTGCGAGCAGATATCACTCTCCTCGACGGAGAAGACGTTTCAGATTCCCGTCCCGTGCGCGACGTAATCGAGTCAACAATCAGCCGCCACTCCGCTCCATACTCCGTTGGCTACGCGTGCTACGATAGATCTCGATAATATCTTCATTGTGATAAATGTGTCTCTCTAAGAGGCGATCCATTCGATTCACTCGTAAATTAATGATACGTACGAGCGTAACAAAACGAAGATCATAACGCGACAGTCGTTCTGGCAATCGAGTACTTTAAATCACAGCTTCGACTATGAGTACGAGAGAAAGGGACGTTTGACTATCAGTTACTGGATTTTACTTTCGAATTACTCCACACAGAAAATATGTCTAAGACAGTGTGTCAGATTATCCGATAAAGTTAGCGTAAAATCGGCTCAGTCGAGCATCGTTCACGTGAGGCACTGCCATCAATCAAGAAGAGCACGGGCGATTTCCTAGTTTGGTTAATAACTTCTTGCAATTTCCCGTCGATAATTTGTCAGACACTCGTGAGCGGAATATAGATGAACCTTCTCCCCTTTTCTCTCGGAAACTCGGACAAGCCCATCCATTGTGATTGAAATGAACCGGATCGTCGCGCGAAGGTGGCGCGGATGCACCAGCAGGATGAACATTGGTTCCGACAACTCCTCGTGAAAAACATAATCGAGAAAAAAAGCAAAGGTTGGAGAGCGGGGAGAAACAGTTAGTATGTTCGTCGCGTCGTCACCGGTATATCCCACACACATGCGCGGGTACACGCAGAAATTTAAATATAATACCGCGCACAATGACAGCGCGTGGGACGACGAAAACGCAAATCTCGGATGGGTTCAAATCTACGGCGACTTGATATTACTCGCTGGTAGCGCCGATTAATACTCAGTCTTCTATGAATGAGGAAGAGGATTTTTATTAAAACGTAACAACGCGGAAGAGTAATATTTGGCGTACGCCAACGAATCGTCTCGTCGAATCTGTCGATTTCGTCGACCACCTCGGAAAGTTTTCCCTTTACGTAGAATGCATCGACGCCGCAACAATGTCGCTCGACAACGGCATGTGGTCTCGAAATACGTCGCGCCCGTTCGAGTAAAATGTATCGGGTGTCAGCCGGTCTGCATTCGGAGTAATGAGCGCCCCGAGTTTACGATTGAATGAAATATCTCTTCGAGAATACATTTACATTTGCCACTATGCACGCGTTTTCACGTGGAGTTTCCTCACAAACGCGCGCAAGTAAGAAGAGTTTCTAATTCATTCGAAACTCCAATAATTCAATAATTGACGTTACATCACACATTGCGATTTTTGTTACGTGAAAAAATAGTCGACTCTGCTTCTTTATATTTTGTTTTATTTAATTTTATATCAATTAATCTCAAATTTTATTTTACGGGAAATATAAATTTATGAGAAATTTATAAAAATTATATTTAAAAATATATGATATATATTACAATGTTGTTTTGTAAAAGATATTTCATTGTGTAATAAACATAGTTATGGTTGTTGGAATATATAAATTATCATCGCTTATTAATTTTATGACAAACGTTATGCCACAAACTTTCAACATACGAAAAAATACATTAATAATATATGATGTAACGTCATAAATCGTTTTTCGAGCGGAAGTAAGTAACCTGGCGCTGAAACGAGAAGAGTAGTCGAGAAAAGTTATTTCCCATATGGAGAATTGCTGCCCTTCCTGCTTGACGTAGTTGTAACTTTTCCTTCGCACGCACGGACAAATTGAATTTCGAGCAAGTTCGGAAATCACTTCGTTACTCTAACGGGACGGGAGCCCTTAACTTGTATAAGGTAATTTGCGATCGCCGTGCATTTGGAGAGACGTTCTGTCCATCGATCTCGAAGTTATCTCGCGTAATTTCCTTTCCGTTAAAGAGCTCATTCAAAAATTTGCTCGCGCATTCATCCCGATAATTCAATTTCTAGTTAGTATATTTTCTGTCTTTTATTAAGCGGAGTTCGTTTTTACCGCGTTGAAGATAATCCAATTTTTTTTCTCGTCTTCACATGCGCAGATCGCCATGATCGTACATTACAAAACACGTGACGTGATGAAAAATGCGCTTCTGTCGCGAAAATGTCACGCCAAGTCTGACAGATAATTTCGCGCGATACCGCTGTCCGTTTTCCATTTGTTACGTGACAATGTTTATAAAATAATACAAGTTTGGACGTCTCTTCTCGGCGTAAAATGCAGCGAAATAACGATTTTGTATATCAATCGTCTATGTATAATTTTTATTAATATTTATAACATACTTTTATGTAGAATTTATACGAATAATAGAGAAATACGATATCTTTTGTTTTACCCGTACGAATAAACATAACAAATACGAAACGTTACACATAATTTACGTAAATAAATCATATATGAATATGCTAACGGACATTTTGCATATAGAGCGCGTCAGAGTCGCTAGGGAACGAAGTTAATAATTCGCCGTCGAGATTAATTCCCCTTTGCGGGATAATCTTCCATTGTCGATCATCGTGCGCCTTTTTCGAGAGCGCGCCATTTTTCCGCGGTGTACCGTATTATCATGCTACCATTTCCCGCGATCATTATCGGAACGGATATTCTTCGAGAACCGCATATTGTACGCCTTGTCCGTCGCGACCGGCAATTTCGTTCGGCGCGCACGCCGCGCGCGATATCTCTCCTTCGCAACGAGAGAGAGAGAGACTCGCCCGCGGACTTACTCGCGGGCGAATAATCAGGTTGCGGCGGCCGATGGGAGTATTATTGTGCTCGAAGGAGGATATATTGATATTTAATATATATAATCGGTTGAGAGTCGAACCGGCTGCCGGGAGAAGATCCTTGAACTCTGAAAGTCGCGCGAGCCGAAACCGCGAGCAGTCGAACGACGATCTAATTCTTGTCTATCTTGTCTATCTAATCCGTTTTAATCGCGACGACAACAAAAGCCGTCGCTGGCTTAAAGCTGGAAAATTTTAATTAAGTCGCGCACGTAATACCGCGTTTCTACCCGGTACGCGGAATTAGCCGCGGCATTGTGCGTCTGTTACACGCCAACTTGCGTGAAGTAGTTTCTCAAAGGGAATAATAAAGGAAATTACACGTTCTCTCTAATTTTACAACTTACAAAGATTGCTTTTTCATTATGATGACGTACAAGGAAACAACCAATAGTTTCCGACTTATTAGCTTTTTTTTATATTTTGTATATTTCAGCGCTCTATAATAATATTTTTTTGTTTCTTGAGTTACTTACTCTCGCAAGGTCTGTATATGTCGATAAAAGATAGAACGTCTAAATAGTAATACTGCAAAATTTTTTCTCTAAAGTTAATTACGATCGACATAACGGAGCCCATGTGAAGATCCAATAAGTATTTCGAATTATTGGTTGGTAATGCTTGGTTGTTAATGATTGGTTTGGTGGCTTTGAAGACCATTATTAACAATCTGTTAAAGTTTTATGATGTAATCACTGTCTCGCTTGTTATTCACCGGGGTTACTTATCAACGACAGCGATCGCTTTCTTAATTGCATCTCTCTGCTTTATTAATTAAAGTTAAATTATGCCTTCTATATGCTCGCGCAGCCACGCGACAGCAAATCATATAAAATGCATCGAAACTCCCACACTTCCATTGTTCACGATTTGCGAAAAAGGCACGTTTTCTACGTTCTCTGTGTGTGAAAATTAATAGACTTTTTTTATCTCACTTAATTATAAGATGATTTTAATTAGCAACATTTATTCTTGCTGGTATCTTATTTCTAATAAAACTTGAACTCTAAAAACTTCTAGTATCAAGTATCAAATTAAATATTTCTCTCGAGGCAAAGTTCGTTATAAAACATATATTTTACCAGTGTTTTCTATTCTGATTATCAGACCGTATACATATAACGCCAACTCGTGAACCTCAATAACCGTGATATCCTCAAAACAGCATGCAGTTCCGAGCGGAATATTACAGGGAGGAAGCTCTTTTCTGAAAGGGGCGGAATGTGGGGTCTTTACAACTGGCGACATTTTACGAACGCGGAATGGCGGAAAGGACATTGAATAGGACGATGACCATTGCGGGTGTGTACGAGCCGTCGTTCCGCGACGATGACATTCTTTCTCTCTTTGCGTGAAGAGAGCGTGTGTTGCCCTTTACAACCGCGGCAGACTCGTATTTGCAAAACGTCCTTTGCAAACGCCGTTTTATCCCGGCACGGCCCATAAAGCACGAAGATCACGCGCGAATCGTCCGGCCAGCTGCAACCGAAGCTGCTCTTTTCGTCTCTTTGATAGTTGTTACCGTCTTACCTTTCTTCTCATCGTGGTGCTCTGTTTCCTCTCACGATGATTGTTCACCTTCGTGCGATTGTTTATCCTCAACTTTCTTAAAAGAGTTTGTTATATTACTTAATAAAGCTAAACAGCAGAAGTTGGGCTGAAGTTGGGCTTAAAATAGAAATAACGAACTAGGGAATATCGCGTGTGGGTTGATCCATCCGCGTAGTTAACGACCTAACGACGTTAAAATGAGCGACGTAAAAATTGTGCTTCGCACAGCGAGTAGTGTTTCCCATCGCGACAACGAGACGAGAAGTTACACGGCTGGACGCGAGATCTACGTGAGCGGACTACCTGGTTATCCCGCTGTTTGTTCTTCGCCTGTTTCTCTCTCTTTCTCTCTCTCCCGCCGCCCATTAATTAAGTATCACTTCTCGGAAGAGCGGTGCATCGTCGACCGGCCAGTCTATACGCGGCGGCTAAGAATAATAATCAGGGAAGAATAATAACACCTGGCCCCGACCGCGCGCACGATAACGCACTCTCTTGCTTCGCACGCAATTGCATTTCGCGACGTGTTACTCGATGAATCGCACACAGCGATGCGGGATAATTATCGTGCCAGATCGCGTAATCATCACGTACGTCGTAGATGCCAATACGATTGAACGAGTGTGCTCTCGCATGATTTTTCAAGAAAAACCCATGACAAACACTCGTTTTGCCGATCGTGAAAGGAACATTTAAGACAAAACTATTATTAAACACACTTAATATTTTCTAATGTTCGCGAAATAAGATTTATCTAGAATTTCCTGAACTGCGATACGATTTATGAGTGAATGTCTTACATTTTCCAAGTTCTCGAGCAACGAAGAAATCGGTATTGCATAACGCGACAATTATATTCGTCTCATTAATTTTACTAATATTCGTCACCTCGTTTCCTGGAGATTTCTTTATTATCTAGTGCACTTTGCTCTCGACACTTACATTGTCGTAACAAGGTGGAAATCGTAAAGTGGTCATTCGAGAATATGCTAAAGATGTAAAACAAACTGTAGCAAAAACATGATCGCCCTAAAGGGCCTCATCTTTCTCAACCTTTCTCATACTTTTCCGGTCGTTATGCAAATGATATGCATACGATGAGACGCAGAAAAAAAAAGACTTTCCTCTGGCTCCTCCTTTTGCCGAGATAGACAGGTACATGAAACATTCAAAATATCTCTTCCGAAGATTCTTCGACTAACCCATCCTCTCCCTCATTTCCTCACTCCTTTCTTTCCTGCTTCCATCTTTGAGGTGAAATTTCTTTTTACACCGTTTCTTAAATCAGTGAATTTTTTATTCCTTTCATTATTTTCTCTTTTTCAGAAGATTTTTCAAAGTTTTTCTGTTTCTTTAATATATTAGTTTTTTTTTATTATCTGGAAAAAGAACAGATATATTAAGTTATATCATTTATATTGGTTAAAAATAAAAGAACTAAAATAAAAAAAATTATCTAAATTAATTTATAAGTAAATAACTATTAATAAGAAGGAGGATGTTAAGAGAAAAAGAAAGGATTAGGCCAAAGCAATTAGATTTATATAAAAACTTAATCATAGGACATAGCGATGGCAAAAAAGATATAAATTATGCAGATTGGAAACCTTATTTGATTATGTTAGAACTGATGTAATCAATTTTATGCACAAACCTGCTAATAAAAAATTTACTTTCTTTAGACTTTCCTTCGCTGTCTCTTTCTTAGTCTCCTCTTGCTCTCACTCATCCTTTTCCGACGTGTTTTGGCTTTCGATTTTGTCGAGTCGTCAGCTAGTCGGTACTTACAATTACCCGCAAGTACGCGCGTCGCGCGTTAAACGCGTTATTACCGCAGACATGCACGGGATCGGGGAAGTGAGTGGAAGGAGGAAGGGAGACGGAGATAGGGAAAAGTATGTGGGACGTAAAGTGGGTCTCGGTAGACACGTCTAGATAGATAGATCCAGGTTGCACGCTCGGCGAGAGCTCTCTTCCACGAAATCGTTAGCATACGACGGGATAAACACGCGGTTATTTGCCGGCGACGTGAGGCCTCTATCAAGTTTCTCAACTCGCGCAAGGCGATCGACTCGTATACTGATCGACTTGTACATTCCGCGATTTTTTTTACTCCTACCGTCCGGTGGCAACGCGCAAATACCGTTCTCACCGAGCATAATCGATTAAATCATCGGGGCTATGATGCGAGCGACAACCGCAGTTATAGCGCAACTTTGTTGTGTACGTCGTTAGTATAATAGAGCCGCTCTATATGACGGGGATCGTCTTGTTCGTGATATTTTATAACAGCCTGTTTTAAATTTCCTGCTATTAAATTAACGAAGCTCAAACGGAGCCCCGAGTGCCTCAACAGCGTCCGTGAAGTATCGCGCTTATCCACGAGACATATCCACACCGTGTTTATGATTTTAAAACTACAGAAGAAGACAGAAACACAATTCTTTCTTCTTAATTATCTCATTTAATAATAACACGTATTCCATAAATAATGAATTATATAAGTGCACGCAATAGACTTGAAAAGAATATTTTATATACTTCCTCTTTGTTTTCTTGTTCGATGATATCTTCGAATGGAACCTTCAGGTTTTCGTGGTGGAGTACATGATGTACTATCTCAAGAAGGGCGCGTGCGTCGCGCTGATCTTAAATTAACGCAGCACGCTCTACGAATAGGATTTAATGATCTCGTAGAAAACCGCGCGCAGGAGAGAGATCCTGGTGATATTTGATTTCCGTTGCCGTGTTCCAGCTGGTAAGAAACGATTGCGAGCGGCCAATTAGACGGGAACGCAAAACATCGATGCGATGTTACATATTTATGCATACGATCGTCCTAGCGCGCATCTATACCTCCGTACACGAGGGCCGTTTCCTCTTTCGTCCCGTGTAATCCGATATGCAGATGCGCACGCGAATCGTTCAGTATGATGCGGGGGACACGGGATTGCGGTGATTTATGATAAGGTCACGGCACCGTAAATGAGTGAAAACCTTGAAATCGCCAGCGGGAACGCCGCGGAAGAGAGTTCGGTAAACATCGCGAAACTTTTTGCGCGGAAATATGGGACAATCTACTTTTTCAAATTATATTACATACAAATGCAATATATGTAATATAATATATAATGCAAATGTAATATGTACATACACGTAGATGTATCTGTGATTTTGGGAAAGAATCAAAAGATATGTTGTATAGGAGATACAGATAGTCTTTTAATGAATTATATAAAATGTTTTAAAGATAGAAATTGATTTTCGAAAATTCATTCTAAGGATTGTTGATTTAAAAAAAAAAACAAAAATTTATTTTGTTGGATTTATATTAATCATACGACAAACACTCCTCCGGACAAGAGTTAAATGTGCCGTGGTGATATGGTTCTTACATTACGACCGAAAAACGAAGCAAAAATATACGAGTGGATGTGCCGACGCATCGCGCCGCTGCCTCGGGGCGCAGCCCCGATGTAAAAGTGAAAATTACAATGAAAGCCGCCTTTCGATGCGGAACACAATGGGCTGCACGACGTTTTGCGAAACGTATTTCGGTGCCGAAGTAAATCACGGCCGGCCGCGGGTAAAAATAAGCGATGACGAATGGAGCGGCGGACAACCCGTAATCCAGAAACAATGTGCTGAATGAATAAAAATGAGATAATGGCAGGCGGGTCCGGTTGCGGCGGCGGTTCCCGCAACGAAGGGGGAGAAAAGTGAACCCGGGGTGTCGGACGCATTCGACGCATTCGGTAGAGACGCCCTCCCCTTTTTTTTTCTTTTCTCTTTCTCCCTCATCTCTTTCTCGATTCACGATTACTTCCGCTCTTTCTTCTGCCGCGCATGTATATGGGGTGTATCGTAAGTCGTAAGGCGCTTTTCCTCAAATTCAAATCCTCGTAGCATCGGTTTTTCCGCGCAAAATATTTTATGCATTTATTCTGATTGCAGAATCGTTTAACGTTGCAAGTTTATTTTTAAGATGCGACGAGGGAAGGAGACACATCTTCTGAGATATATAGAATATAGAATACATTTAATTTTAGATTTGATTAGTGAAGTACGATTTAAAATGAGCTTGAATAGAAAAAAGGGACGATTTCTGTTAAAAAAAATATTTTCGAATTTCTAAACGAATGTAGAAAGACAGCGGTGGGACACCGAGTATATCAATCTCCCATTCTCTCTTTCGTTTTTTGCCGGCTGTGAGATCTGAAAACATATAGCTCGGAGCGCGGGCAGCACTTATAATTTCATACTTCGTACTTGCGAAGAAATGCGCGATCGGAGAAGAATAGTTGCTTTTTGCAGGATCCAACGAAACTTATGGCTCTTGTCTTCGGCCCGGGCAGAGTTGCACGTGAAAGGAATCGCGCGTGGTCGCACAGCCGGTGGTCCCGAATATACGTGTAATCTTTTTCCTTTTTTTTTTCTTTATGTTATTTCCCTCGCGTCTGGAGTTTATTTGCGCCAAGGTGAAACGAACGCGCCGGATTATTTTTCGCGAATACGCGAGCGTGTTTCTCGACCGGCTGCGGTATTGGTTTTCCCGTGAAAATACACAAATATTGATATACCTCGCGGAATAAGCTCGATTTAGATTCCAGTCCGGGCTATTTACGACGCTGCGAGGCAGATGGGATGCGCTAACGATTTCGCAGCCGCGATATAAATCTTTTGACAAATAATCTTATAAATATAATGTAATATTCGCCTTTTTCTCTTTCTCTAATATCTCAATACTTCGTGTGCGTCATACGAAAAATTCCTTGTAATAGCGCGACGTAATTTTAGCTACGAATGCCGCTAATCAAGATATCATCCCCATCTCTGTTTTATCGGGCTTGACTTTCTTCCACGTTTCAACGTTTTTTGCGATGCTAATGTAATCCTGGCCTTAATCAAAGCCCAAATTAATGTTTGTATCGAATCGGAGCGCGCACACGTTCGCGCGCGTCACTTGTTTCACTCGGGGGATAATAACGAGCGACGCGCGCTCTTGCGCATTTTTACAAGTGCGCTCGCCGTATCTCCGTCTCTCGTCGGACGACCGTGCACTGTGATGCAAATGTAATCCGGACACTGATATGGGAATTTCACGGGTGGCATCGGAAATTCAAATTTATTCCGCCGTCTACTCGCCCGTTGATAGAGATGCGTCTGTTGGATGTGTACGTGTGTTTTGCGTGTTACGGACGCGCACACGGTCGCATTCGCACGGCTGGTTGCGCATCCCGCAGGACGGGCGGGCCCGCAAACTCTCTTGCGCGCACGGCTCGCGGAAATCACATCTGTTCCTGTAACAAAGTTGCGTATCTTGCATACCGGACTGACCGCGGCGGTAACGTATCTGACATTCGGACAGGTAGCGCGGCGCGTTGAATTAGAATGTGCACCGCGAAAGGTTTTCGATATTTTCGTCGTGAGGTCTCGCTCGCGCGTATGTATACGAAATAGCAGCGGTAGCGGCAATAATAGCGGTAGCGCGGCGCGTAACGGCAGAATCTATCTTCAACTCTCTCTACATGTAATTCAAGAAATTTTCATGCTTTCTAAAGGTACGAATCACAGAGCTCGTCAAACGGTTTCAAAGCGTTCGCGCTCGGAAAAATGTTGCACCGGCGGTTATTCTGATCGTTTTCAATGATCACAATTTTCAATTCGGTACGGGATAGAGAGAAAGAGAGAGAGAGAGAGAGAGAGAGAGAGAGAGAGAGAGAGAGAGAGAGAGAGAGAGAGAGAGAGAGAGAAGGAGGGAAAGAGGAACGGAATCGAAGCGCGGCGACCCTGTCCGTTTGGCCTTCACAATGATGATCGTACCACGCCGCTGCCGTCCGGGCATCGTGCACCGGGCGGACGATTACTCTTTGTGAGATTACCACTCGACGCGTCTGTCCACCACCGGGTGTGCGAACGTGCATATCGTGCGCGGCAGCGGTGGCGGCGGATCAATTGCGCTCTCGCTCGCTCGCCCGCTCGCGTTACCCGCCAGCTAGAAAATCAGCCGTGCCGAGCGACGGATGAGAGCGCTCGAGAAACGTGCATAACTATGCGGGGTGACCGAAACCGTTAGCCATTTTTGCGGTTCCGCACGATGCCCGCTGCGAATGGTCCGCCGATCGGCGAAACTGCAACCGCGATGCGCTATTTGCATAAGCATCTCGTCCCGATCGGGCGCGGCCGTCAAAACAACCAAACGACGCGCGTTGGCGTTAATGTCACCGCGACTGTCACGTACAACCGCGCGACATTGCCGTCGAGACGTGCATTACATCGTCGAAATAGTCTGTAACCACGTCGCGATGTCGCGACGAGTTTTCCACTTGAAAAGAGAATAAGAGAATAAATCCGGAAACAATCGATCATGATTTATATCGTTGTGCTACGAAAAAGAACAGATTTAATTGAAAAAAAAAGAGAATACAATTAAAGATAACGCAGAGTAAGATTTATCTTCTGATAAAAGGGCGCTGTGGTTTTATATACCTAAACAAATTTTTCCTAAAATGAAATTGTATGAACAGAAAAAGTCGTGATTGAACGTGTCTCTTATTTGTCTCGAAAGAGTGCACACTTGCTTTTCTAGCTTGCCTCTTTTAAAAATTGAGTCTCTAGCAACTTTTTAATTTTCCGCAATTTTATCTTTGAGATATTTCAATAGCGTATTGTCTTTCACGATACAATTTCGCTACGTAAGACTCACAAAGATCTTCGATCGTCCAATCGCGACGTATGAAATTTATCATTAGGACATATCATTCATTGAGCTCTTTATACAGGATCTCTGAAATTCTGCTAGCATCAAAGACTCTTAATGAGAATTTTCCGGCAGTATTATTCGCGCCGCTTTCAATTACATTTCCTACATTTCATGAAAACGCGGTTTTCCGCGACCGCGCCGCTACATATTTCGCGAGAGTCGACTTTGTAACGGATGGGGTTTTAATCTGAGCCGAATGTATCTCTTGTGGAGACCAAAAAAAAAAAAGATCTCAGAGGCGAACGTTCGCTGATGTTTCACGGCTGTGAGACGTCGACCAGTCACGTTTGCTTCCAGCGAGGAAAGAGACGCGCGCGCATTCCCTCAGAGACCGGCTCTTCATTAATGCGAATACATCGAGTAATTGGCGTGGCGCGACTGGTACTGTCAAGTATTTAAACACCAAGTATCTAAAGTGAGTGGCGTCGCGATTTCAATCTCTGTCTTGAAGTAAACTTCCGAGGAACGCTACATTGTTCGATTCGATGTAACTCCGGATTATACCTGTTATGCCTGTTCGTTGCTATTTTCTCAGGTATATCGAATCCAATTAATCTTAATCATCGCGGCCTCCTGTTTTCATTTGACTTCGTTTCCATAGATGTATCGTCTCTCGCATTAATCTTTCTGCCGTACTTACATTATTCCGCAACAGACACCTCTTCCCCCCCCCCCCTTCGGTTTAGAAGTATGAAAGAAAAAAGGAGATTTGAATCACGGTTGTAAACTATTCGCTAAGTCGAAATAGGAAGCTCTCTCGCGATGACTGTTTCGAGGAAACACGGCGCACGCACACGCATCGCGGCGTCTAGACAGTCGTTGTGCGAAAGGCGAAAGCTATCTGTATCGCGAATCATAATGCGAACGACGGAACAAAGTATCCACGGATCATAAAGCATGACAGCCATTATATCCCGCGGACAATAACGTCTCATACGAATGCAATGACGCATGCGGGGAAGTGCATCAATTGCATCAAGTGTATCATTGAGGAGCGCTCCTTCTCCCTTTCCTCTTTCTTAACTGTACGTCACGCACAATCGTTTTCGCCGACAAACCGCTTTGTGACGCGTGTGAAAGATTCTCGCGTTTATATTATTCGTGGTATTTAGACTGAAATAAAACAAACAGGATTATTTCTCTCTCTTTCTCTCTCTCTCTCTCTCTCTCTCTCTCTCTCTCTCTTTCTCTTTAATATGTATAAAATTATATTTTATGTGAAATTGTTATTTACAAGTTACAGGGAGAGAAAAATTCTTTGCATTCCTGGAAAACCCTTATGCGTTTAACATTCAGTCGAATTGGTTTAAAGCTGTTCAGAATTTTTTTATTGTAAAAATTTATTAAATGCAATAAAACAGAAATTGTGGATTGCGTGTAACGCACGACGCGATTGCGTGCGTCGGAGAATGGATTACTACATTGTGCGTAGTCTCAATGCGGATACATGATTTTGTTTTTCCGTGAGAAAGAAGAAGTACATAAATTATGGTGGCGACAGTGTTTTTGATCGGGATTTTACGTATCCCTTGTTATGTCACATTGTAATATGATCGCATGATCCTCTTTCTAACGAGCCGTAAAGGAAGCGAGTTACCAACGAAATGTATATCTTCTAATTTAATTTTAAAAAATAGTGATTTAAAATGAATCATAAATATGTACAATTTCAGGTAATAAAGAGAATGTAAAATTTGTAAAAAGCAAAATGTTGCGTTACTACCCTTTTGCATTATTTTTTAAAGGAAAGAAATTTTCTACACATTAATGGTGCATGTCCCAAAGTGGAAGTTCAACTCGCGAGAAGTTCAAATGGATTTTTTTTTCCGGAGAGCGTCGCATCGCACGACGCGGCATACATCATTTATCATCTCTCCGAATGAGTTACAGCTTGCAGTTTTAATTCCCAGCTTAGCGTCGAAAAACGACATTACGTGCTAAAGCATTTCTTTTATTTTATTTTTATTTTATTTTATTTCTCTTCCTTTTCTCGGCCACATGTCAGATTTTGCGTCCTTCCCATCGCATCTTGTCACATTCTCGTCCACCGTCTAATTTTCTCTTGAATTCTCTCTTCCTTTCTTTCAAATATCGGAGAGTGCATTACCGCATCGTCACGTATTCATCTCTGGGCGACGCGATTCGAGTATATCCCCGGATCCGCGGAAAAGTACACCCCGTTTCTCACGTCCCGAGATGCATCGCGTGGCGCAGACCCCGATAATAGAATCGTTTGTTACACGATGGTTCCTCCAGTGGCAAGGATTCTCGCGCGGAAAAGCCCGCTAAGCTTCACTCGGGAATATTGAACGTACAGAACATCGCGATTTCCAAATGAAAAAGTATTAGTTTGATGTAAAGTCGTAATGTCGATGTCGAGTCGTCGAGTAATTTTTTTATCTGATTTAAATATAAAAATAATGTTATATGTAAAAGTTTTTTGATAAAACACTTACTGTAATATGCAAATTATATTTGACTGATTTAGAATAATTATTTTGTACAAGAAAATTGAGATGTTAATAGAATATTTAGATAATCATTAGTTGAGAGTGAAAGGTATCTAGCTATTTTCGCGAGGATTTCATGGAGAGATGTAAAGTATACGTTGTGGAAAAAAATGTTTACGTATAACGGAGGGTACGCGGAAAATGGAGCGCCATCATCCTCGACTTATTCCATGACGGCGGACGTTCCTGACGGGGAATTCGCGAATTTGTTATCCGCATGCTAGATCGTCGGGTAGACTGCCATTTTTATTATTTTCTGCTTTCGCTCGCGCACGCTCGCCAATGAGGAACAATATTTTCCTGGCCGGCGCTTTCCCATCAATTTGGAGTACATCACCTAAGTAAACTTTGATGTTGATAAGACTGCACGGGTCCTAACAGAACGAACAGAGTAAACCCATTATGGTTATGGTGAATGAATTTATATTATCGTGAGAAACATGTCATCATCGAGTGGGACGATATTTCGATAAGCGTGGATATCTCGATATAAATGTATCGCGGCGAAATGTGTAATTGCCTGGTTTTAATCATTTATTATAAATTAAAATTTAAATTGTAAATCAATTACGTAAATTAAAATTTAATTGCAAATTAATTACACGGATATATTGATTTCAAAAATTGTAATCTATGATATTTATTATATTTATTATATTTTTTAAATAAAATATATACTAGTTATTTATGACTTAATAATTTATGTCTACAAAGAAATTTAAACTATAATATTTAATTACAAATAATTACAAATTAATTCTTAAATACTTAAATCTTTTCTATTTTTTATGAGAAATAATTACAATGATTTTGTACTTGTTTAAAGTACGCTGCGCATACGTATTTTATATTTTATAGATATACGTGACGCAAACACTTCCTCAATTCTAAGTTCGATCAGTTTTCATTGTGGTACCTTTACCATTCACTTCCGCCTTTATGATTCAAGCGAGGGGCGGGCTCACTTGCAAGTTATCGTAACGGGGCGCGGCATATTCAGAGATTTCCCCGAGGAGGGTGCTCGTAACACTATTACGTCGTAAAATTTCAAGAGCCACCGATCCGAGGCGAGATGGAGCGCGGTCGCGTGCGTCCGGGCGATTTCTCGAGGAACAAAACCTGTCTGCTGCCTCTTCGTCCACGTATACGTGATGCATTTAATGCGATAGTAGTTCTAACCCGTAAAAGGTGAAAAGAAGCGAACATGCTTTCTTGTATAAAAAAAAATTCTCATATCAAGATCTATGAATGTGAGAAACGTGATCCAGATATGTTTATTTCAAAACGGAGGGAAATCACGAGCGCCGAGTCCGCGCCATTCTTCTCAATTTGCCATCCAATATCGCATTTAAAGAGGCATTAGGTGATTCCGGAATACTAGAGCGACGAATGCGTAACGCAATAGTGCTTTTCCCTTTGTGTCCGAGGAATCAAAAGATCCACTTAGTCAGCTTCCACATAAAAGCTTTTTGGTTTAAGGATTTTAAGAGAGAGCGAGGGAAAGAGAGAAAAATGGGAGAAGAAAATCAGGGACTTGGCTGTAAGAAAAACCTGTAAGAGATTGAAAAAGACGTAAACTTGGAAAATTTACGGTCTCGATTGGCCATCCCTTTCGCGAAATAAATTTCTAGGCGGTTACAGGTTGCTCACGACACACATCTCGTGTATTCGTCCCCCGGGCGCATCGTTCCCCGTGTCATCCTTGTACAGGACACTAACTTCTTCCCTTCTCCCGATCTCCTTTCTCCCTCTGTCCTCTTCCGAGACCGCAAAGATTTCCAAGATTCTCTTTATCGACGATCGACTAGCCTCCGGGTGTTTCACAAAGAAGAAAAAGAAGTAGACGAAGGGTGCTCGCAAATCGAATCGATCGTATCGACCCGGAGCGAGTCCGAGTCAGCTCGGCGCTAGTAGTTAACGGCGTGCCGATGTAATTCATCGATTGGCCATCGATATATCGCTTTTAGACATACAAGGTGCCTGAAAACACCGCATCAATGGCGTCAATTTTTCGATCAATTTAAAATCCCATTTCGAACAGAGTCGATTGAAAATCACATTTATGCGTTAATTTATTTTATTTATTAATTTGTATTCAATAGAAAACTAAATGAATTATGTATTGAAAAAATAAGCTACAATAATGTATATTAATTATATTTATATATATAAAAACAAAAATGCGAGCTCGAACAAGAAATAAAAAAAGTATTCTCTTTTTGTTTCAGGTACGTTATATGCAAATGGTCATCGATGATTCATCGAATTAACTGTGAGATAAAATTTGCTTCGATAAAGGTAACTGTTACTTGTACTTTATACCGTGAAAATATTTCGACGATAGACTTCTGCAGCATTTCTGATGAGAATATCAGAATCAAAATATCCTTTTGAACATTAAGATGACATCGAACAGAAATGTTGGACACCTTGTATATCAATATTCCTCAGCGAATAGATTGTAGTCCCGGGATGCTGTCGCGACCGACACCGATGGGACTCTCGACTTATGAGCTGAGTATCGATCTCTCGCGTCCATCTCGATGTTTCCTCCTTTATCGGCGCGTTAACCGGTTGTCGCACCCTCTCCGAGAGGGGGGAAGATGGGACAGGGAGAGGGGACAACCTCGACATTCTGGATTCGTTCCCTTAATCGTCCGGGATAACTCTGCACCTTTATCTCGTTATGCTGATCTCTCTCGTCGGCAGATATATATCTTTCTCCACGACGCCGCTCTTGACTTGAATTCTAGAAAGTTCAGCGGTTTTATTGTCCCCGATCTCGTATTTACAACTCGCTTCTACTCCTTATCTAAATTGCGAAAATTTTCGAAAAATATTCCAGGGAGAACTTTCCCAATTTTGCTTCGAGCACTGTTGTTGCTTGGAAATGAATGTTACGTTCGTCTTAAAAAGTATTGTTAATCTATTCTTTGTCGTATTCCGTATCTGAATCGTCAGCAAGCACCGCAGAAGAATTTTTGCACGGCGTGAAAAATATTGATACAATTAGAAATAAAATATAAAAAAACATAGAGACTTTTTACAAGGTGATTAATCATTTTGTTATATAAATCTTATGATTTTAATAAACTTTTTTTATGGGTCGTATATATCCCACGGTGGCAAAAGCTTAACAGAATTTATAGTCTGCTGAGGGTCGAAGCAAGAAGAAATAAAAAATACGAAGAAAATTGTGTACAAAAAAAATATCATAACTTTCATCTCGCGCGAATCATATATCTTACGTCTCACGAAGAGAGGGCCGGAATAAATGAATTCATCTATTCATCTGTGTACTCTATATACATTTGCCATATAGCTACAGTCAATCAACAGCAACGGCTATTACATTTTTCAAAAGGCCCCGATCATTACAGTGAATCCCCACGCGTTCACTCGCTTCCGTTCGATATTCCTCGTTTATTGCTCACGTCCATGAAAATGTTTCGCGAATGGTAAACCCTCTCTGTGCATCGATCCCGAGAGGCATCGATTTCCACGGCAAAGCCGTTCATGGACACGGCTATACCGGCGGGTTACAACGCAACGTCACTGATACCCTTCCCGTACAATCGACACGATCTGGTCGTTCTCCACTCGAGACGAGAACGGCGACCGGTGCCGATTCGGTATTCACGAGGGCACGGAATAATTCCTCGCCCGTTTCCCCCCCCCCCCTCCCCGTCCACGCGAACGATATCAAGTCAACGTGAATTGCGCCATGAATCTCCGCGGGAGCGTTTATTCGCGCGGCGGCCGCGTAACTCTCGCAGATTTAGTGCGTTCGTCGTTGGACACACCTGACTAGAGCCGGACAGTGCGCCGCAACCGGTTGCCGTCCGGCCGATTCCGCTTCAGTCCGACGGACGCGGAGAGCGAGACTAATTTGGATCTCTCGACGATGCGAAGGTTTCCAGCAAGGTGTGCGGGCAGCCGATCCTCCGGTGAATAATTTCGTCATATGGTGTACACGTTTGCGTATATTATTTTTATTATTTTTCCATGTCTGAGTTTATCCTTTCAAAGTTATGGTCGCAAATTAAAGGAACATACGTTCCGTGTAATAATGGAGAAGGTAATGGAAATGGTCGAAATGAATGTCTTGATATTAATGACATGTTTTTAAAAAAATATTTCAAAACTTATTACAAAAATATGTAAAAACTCTGAAATTCAGTTTTTTATTTAAATGTCATGCTGCACGTTTTGATTCGTTAAAATTGCGCATAGTTTTCAACGTGTAACAGCTACGTATAAAAGCAACGAATCCACGATTGCTGCACATAAATCGACAGAAATATCACGGGTGTCTCTCGATTATTGATCGCGTTTGTCTAGCAACAGTCGGAGTCTAATTAAAAGTGGAGGTACGTCACGGATGCCGGTTCGTTTTTGCTAATTACACGGGCGTAAGAGCATTATCGGCCGCTCGTACAATGAACAGTGAGAATAATACGTCGCTCGTAGAGCTCGTAACTCGATTCTTCGTCGAGGCGAGGCATTGTTAACGGTTTTAATCAGCATCTCGCCATGCGCCCGTCTCGCGAACACAGGTAGCGGTGCGGCGCATTAAGGGGAACGTGACGATAAAGCGAACGCGAATCGTAAAGAGGCGGTCGGTGAAAGTGGGTTTAAAAGAGGGTAACGAGCTTAGCGTTAATTTGCCGGCGGCACAATAACTCTTTGTTAATAAACAATACGCGTACGTTTTTGCTGAAACAAAACAACGAAAACAACGACGTGGCGCGTCATCGATTTCAGCCGATCTTAAACCTGCGATCTAAAATCATTCTTTCTTTCTACTTTTCTTGTGCAAGTTTGATATAATAAGACATTTATAATATAATAAGAAATACATACAGTTTTCTTTAAACAGTTATATACATAGCACGTTTGAAAGTATTTTATTTGTAACTCATGTGAAATTTTGCTTAACAAGTAATTTTTAGACGTTGAGTTTTAACAAGTTAAAATATCATGATGCATAACACTGTTCACGCTTTCGTAATATGAGTAATATCGGAAATTAAATATGAGAGATTAAAGCTCGAGGGAGAGTACGTTCGCGCGGTCCTCTCGTTTCGAAGCATCGCGGAGAAAAGCAAGAGGAAGGGGAGAGAGACAAGAGAGAAGAAAAAAGGCGACGAGGATGAGCATGAAAGCCAAGCTCGCCGGCGGCTCGTTATTATGCCTTTCGTTTTTTCCTGCTTGCGAACTTCATAAAGGAAATATGTATACCGCCGCTTTCCGAATTGCCTTCCCTTTTACTGAAATTTCTGAAACCCATAGGTTTCTTTGACGTAACTCTACGCTTCGTGTTTTCCACGAGGAAGCTGGTATAGAAACTTTCTTATTATCTTTACCTTGACTCGAAAGAGCCCGACACACACACATACTCTTTCTCTCTCTCTCTAAATTTTTCTTTTATTCGGTCTGACCAATGCAACGAATATCCACTTCGGCAACGTTGCCCTCGCTCGCTCCTTCCCTTCGAACGACTCCCCGCGGACTCGCTCTTCCGCTCGTTTTCTCCATCTTTTTTTCTCCACTGAAGACCGGGCTCGCCTGAAAGTGCAATTCCCGATGCAGCTTCCGCTCCGCGAAAGACTGCTAGACATCCGCTTCTCGATGCATCCTACGGCGAGGATATCTCCGAGGAAATTCGATTCGTTCGCGAGAAGAAACATCTCTGAAAGATTTATGATTCTTTATCTTACATGTTATATAAAATAGATTAAAAACAGATTGTTCAAACTTAAATTTATATTAGTATGCTTTTTTATTTAAGAGAACGATTTGTTTCTACAAGAAATAAATGAGGGAAGTGCTCAAAATGCTCGAGATAAGCGAGCCACGTTGCATATAATCTTCATCTTGTTTAATATTTACAACTTACAAGTAATTCATTAGCGCCGGAAGTTTAGTCCCTTCTCACGATCCATTAGCCGTGGAGAGGAGGCGAGTTGCGAACACGTCTCGTTTTCGCGAAACTACGGACATTAATTTTCCGACTAATTTCTCGGAATAGTTCTGGCCATCGGCGGCGGATATCCCACAGGAACGAGAAGTAAGTCGGTACAATTGCACGCTGCCCTGCTCTGCCTTGTTCCCGCGGAAACTTGGGAAACAGTCTTCCGAGTATAAAGCCGTCCGGGTTATCGTGAGATATTTTCCTCGCGACCCGACAACACGAAATGTCTCCAGACACGTTAGTTGACATTTAATGATATACTTGGACTTGGTCGCGGTATTTCATGAGATTAAATGTCAAGATTGCGTGACACATTTGTACATGTTTGCATCAATTAAAACATAATGATTAAATGAATACACACAGTACATAACAATACATGTTTTCTGTATGCAGTTTCATTACATTATCTTTAAATTGCCTTAAATTCACACGCGATCTTTAATTTCTAGTACGAAATTCTAGTACGTGAAAATTAATTACGAGGACATTTAACAGCAAAGGTTGTTACGCCTCGTTGGCTAATAAAATTAATGATAATTCAGAGAAATGTGAATATCGTTCCAAATGAGAGAGAGAGAAAGAAAGAAATGATATCAGTTCTTTATATCAGTCTTCTATATTGCTAATCCGTTTTCGATGAATGAAACCGTTCCTTTTACAGCTGGGAAAATAATTGCCTCCGCGACGGGGGGTTAATATTGATATCCGCGCGGATCAATTCCCTCACGAGCGTGCATCGGGTTCTCGTAGTCGTCTATAACGTGCCACGATGCACCATGGAAAAGCAAGGAGTTCGCAAGGAGGGCTACCTGCGGAAGAGCGATGGTAAGGGGATCACGGGGGACGGGGAAAGCAGGGGTAGAAGGAGTATCGTATATGCTGCGACTAATTCATTACGGTTCGCCGGCGTGACTTATTGCTCCGGTGCCTGAGTGCGCGCAGCCACCGTATATATACTTGCACCATGTATGTACACACGCTCGTCATGAACTGCCCTTCTGCATACGTTGTATACACCACGCGAACTCCTCTATTCACTGCAGCAGCGACGGCTGCCGCCGCCGCCAGCGTATTCGCTGAATCCGCCAATTATTTCGCTCGATCTCTAGTCGCGCGCAATGTCGTCGGCTTATCCGGGTATCGATTCCATTTCGCTTAGCATTTTCGCTCATGAACGGGCAAGCAAAATCGCTAAATCTCGCGGAAATGTTTCGCCGATTTCTTAAAGACTCTGCCGGAACTTCGTAGCTTCCTTCTTTTATTTTTGTTCTATTGTTCGTGTGCTCGAATCGTGAAACATGAATCGAGATAGATATACAACGGCAGCAGAGATACAACGAAAATTATTCCGTTTTGTAATACGCATACTTACGTTGATTATTACCGTTTTGTTATTTATTATTATCATAAAATGTAATTGATTTTGTTTATTGTGTGCTCTGTCGTTCCGTAATACACGCTGTTGAATTATCGCATGCTTTTGTACCCGATGAAAGGTCGACATGCACGTTAATCGCATTTGACATCGGTTGTTTGGTACATACGGTCGGCAATGCGACTCGGCGCGATACACCGCTCGCAAAGTTCGCGAGTTGTTGCCGGGCATGGGTTCCACAAAATAATAGTTTAAATTGCTTTTGGCAAGCGCGTGCGCGCAGGCAAATAGTAACGAAGGCATAATGGCGTTCCGCGGCGAATGACGGCACCAAACGCGTCTATACCAACCACGTGGTTAATGAAATCGTGGTTAATGAAATATGTTGGCGCACAGAGAAAAATGGCTTTGAAGAGCCGTTATGCCGAGCGAAAGGGCTGAATGCGCCGAAACGGACGAGACAATTAGTCAGCTATTGCCTCGTAGCGGTAATTAAACTTATGGAAATTACGCGCTCGGTGCTCGGCAAGAGCTGAAAGAAAAGTGTGTAGGGAACAATGTGTAGAGGAAAATGAATGCGCGGGTAGTACGTGTTTTACAAGCGTATTCTGCAAAACGCGATATAATAGAGGAACCTGGCGTTAAAGTAATTAGTCACGTGTAAAATGGCAATGTAATGAAATTTTACACGTTATTGTAATGAAATTTCCATTCAGCCAGCGGTCGTCACGAAACAGAAAGTTCGCTGCGTTTTCCCTTTCTCACGCAATTTTATTCATTGTTTCTCAAGATATCAGGTTATTGTCCATGAAACGTGTCGGTAATTTGAGAGACAAATAAGAAGACCGCGGCGTGAGATCATGTCACCTCTATGTAATCTTCGATTATCCAAAATTATCGTTTATTTTACATAAAATTGAATTTTCATAAAAATTTCGGAATCCGACGTCGCAAGATGGATCTAGTGCCTTCTCGGTGTGCATGCTCCGTATCACAGCGCATTGCTAAGCGAGCGACTGATATAAATTGCCGAGCGCAGCGCGCGCTCAGATCTTCTCGCACGTCCTAATTTTGACGTCTGCCGCAGTAACAGATTGATTCTCCGATTTCCCTTCTTCTCTGTCTCTCTCCCTCTCCGTCGCCCGGAGACGCAGAACTACCGCGGTTGCGGAAACCGCTTGGGTCAGGCCGGTGGCTACGTAACGCGCGCTGCGGCGGTGCATCATACTTGTACCGAGCTGGACACTAACGAGCATCCCTGGAAGGCCAGTCGAATGCTTGGCTGACTGGACGCGCGCTGTTGGCCTGTCGGTCGCTCGGTTGATCGGTCGGCCTTTGGTTAGGCCATCGTTTTGGAATTCGCTGTTCGCTAAGACACGAGGAGCCAATGCCGTCGCGGCTTGATTGAACGTTTTGTGTGCACACGCTTCCCAGCCCTTTCACCGCCAGACATCTCTCTCTCTTTCTCTCTCTCTCTATAGAAGCGTTGCGAAAGGATTGCGTATTGGCGGCTTAGAAAGATATTCTTCGAAGGTATTTGCCGGCTGACCTGTCTTCAGCGAATCGTATCTCTCGGTTAATTGCCGCGTCTTTTTCACGAGAAATTGTGAGAAAGCTAAGATGTAATTTCAACGTTGTTAACATATAATGCCATGATTATAATATAGGTCGCAATAATGTTGGAGTTTCTCGCAAGAAAATTTTGCAAGAATGTTTTATTTTATTCGGCATTTGTACTCGCTATTTATTGTTCAATATTTGAGAATATAGAAGGACATAAATCTGTTTAATAAAACGATTGATGTCAAAGAGAGAGATTCTTCTTATGAAGTCAACTTTGTAAATCATCGAAGCAAATGTAACCTCGCGGGGAAGTCTCGTAGATGCCGCGAGCCAACAATGCTCACGGCGGCGTGTCTTTAAAAGCTCAAGTAAATTACGCATTGTAAAAAGTTCATGACGCAGTCATCGGGTGGTCATTAGCGACAAACCGCGCCGGTACTTGGTAAAGAACGAGATCGCAGTCGTGTCCTACGTATACTGGGATGTACCAGCCGGGGCTCTTCTTTTGTTTCTCCGAGATAGGAGCGGGAGGGAGGAAGGAGGGTGATCGAGAAAGCGTATCTCGATATTTCATCTTGTCCGACTTTAATTAGCCGGCGTGGCATATCGCCGCTCGAAGCGGGCAACTGCACTCGGGACTTTTTCGATGAGATTAGATCGCGATTACTGGGCCGCGCGGATAGTCGATAGAAAACGAAAGAGAAGGAAAGAAGGAGGGGAGAGAGAAAGCGAAGGGTAGGTCTTGTGTTAACGTTTTTCAGAGTTTCGCTTTGCGCGTCGAGACGTGCGTTTCTTGCGCGGTAGAAGAAAACGAGGTGTGTGACGCGAGGAATGCGCGACAGTGGAAAAGAATCTACATGCTGTGTGTATAGAATGGGATATCGAATTTCGCTCATGAAGCATTTAGAAAACGCGCGGCGTATACGCGAAACTGTAAAAGCACATTCTGTGACAACTAGAAAAGATGTACGCTTTTGCGCCAAAAATTAGAGCAATTTAGAATATGGAAATTGCTCTTTGAAATTTTTCTAAGTCCGTTTTAAATTATTACATACATATTACATATTACATATTTTGATAATCTCCTTTTTGTCTCGAGAGTTCGCAGCATGCGCTATTAACAGTCATGCTGATGATTCTATCAATTAAATTTTTTAAACATCCAACAAATTGTCGAATCAATAAATTATTTACACATATTATCTTCACATATATTGTACTTTCAAATTGTAAAATTGGGTTCTCCTATCGTATGTGATTACAATCGTGTTTATCGAATGAGATTTAATCGCTTGCTAAACAAGAAAATCTTCAAATTACATTCAACATCATATATATATCCTCCAAACACACCTCCAGCATTTGTGTACCCCGCTGGTTTCCTCGAAGCACTATCTTCCATCGAACTTATTCGACCGACATTGCGAGCGCGGCGGGCTTGTTCTGTCATATGCAAACATATTAGCATGTATGTAAATACATGGCGGCGGGTAAACAACGGAGAGAGAGTGGCTTCCGCGTTACGCAATGAATGCAACGAGCGCATCGCGCAGGATTAATCGCAGAATTTTGCGTATATTTCGCGTGACTCTTTCTCTCTCTCTCTCTCTCTCTCTCTCTCTCTCTCTCTCTCTCTCTCTCTCTCTCTCTCTCGGGCGAATCGTCGCGCGAAATGTGCGAATGTATATGAAAGAGAAGGAGTGATAGAAAGAGGAAAGAACGACTGCGAAATGGCGCGTCTCGCGTTAAAGTTTTATCTCGCGAATAATTTACGATCGCGGCATGGAATGACCGTCGTGCCACCCGTCGGGTTTGTTGTTACGAGATTAGACATGCGCGTGTGCTCGGAAGTGTTACAGCGGTATTATCTCTCTGCGCTGATAAAAGTTTAGTACAGCTGCCAAATATGCTACCAACTCCGCCGAATATGCTAATGCGCAACTGCATTACGAATGCAAAAAACGAGTAACGTGGAAATTTACCTGCATGTTACGTGTGTCACATGAAATACATTAATTAAAAAAATTACGTTACAAAATGATAACGGAAGTTAAAAGAGTTGCAAGCTTTTTTCTAACGTATCTGCTCTGACGCGTGATATATAAATTCGAAAAATTTGACACGAGGCCAAAAGTTCGTTCCTTGATTCTTTTTATTATCAAAATATTACAAAATTACTACATAAAGATTATAAAAATGCAAAAGCGTTCTGTATTTTTTTCTAAAATGCTATTGCTTTAGGAGTAAATAGAAGTGACTACTACATTTTTATATTTGCCAGGAAGTTACGTACACATGGAGGAGGGGAGTCGTTTTCCGTTCTGTAACAGACACACGGTCAGAATGTCGCCAAATTAAACGCTGTTTACGATACCATCAGCTTTAATCTTACGGGCGGCTAACAGCGATGAAAGAAGGAGATGTTAAACTCTTATACACGTAGAGGCAGTAAACACAAATTTGCCGCTATTAGCAGCGAGCACCCGTGCTGCGAAAAAGAAGACGATATCACGCACGCGCTTCTTCCATACTTTCTGCTTCCCGCTTCCAAAATCAGCCAGAAATCGCCGGTATTATTTTGCGTAACTTTTCATTCGCGGTCAATTTAGTAGAAGACACAATCTCTCGCGCTGTTTGGCTTCGTTAAAAGTCCATCGCGAAAAATTGCGAAAGATAAGTATATACGGAAACTTAATACTTGAACCATTGAATAAATACTTGAACCAGCGCAGAACGAGACAGGAGAAAATGTTTTGAGCGGAGATTGCGAAAAGAAACAGAAATATGTCTTTGTATCTCTTTTTAAAAGCGCGTTGGAAAATTTATGTATATTGTATTATGTATTATTTATATATATTGTATTTGTAATTTATGTATGCTCGTGTTGCAGTTTTCCATTATAAGCATGTACAGGATGTCCCGTGGAAAGTTGCTGAATCAGCTGTCATTTATGAATGCATTCAGTTATTGAAAAAAAAACAAAAATTACGTTGAAAAGAAGAAAGTCTGCAATTTTTAATATAAAATAAAATTTAACAAAATGTATATCAGATGTACAAAATATTTGTATAACAGTTTATTTTATTGATGAAGAATATGCTAATATAAATATTTTCAAAATGCACATCATTTAAATTTGTACAAAACTCGAAATTATTAGATTAAGTTATTTCGATAAATATTAGTACACACAAACTTAATACAAGCGAGAAGATCTTGGGGGATCACATGTGCCCCAGGTGTTGCTCCAAATTATTATCCGACAGATAAATCCTCGTTTCGAAATCGGTCGCTATAAAGCCGCATATGTCACGCGGAAATGTCAATCATCTCAATCACGGGAGACGAGTAGATATTTTAATTTCATCGTTCAAACCTCCCCGTTATATCCTTGGGGGCCACGCGCGCGCGCGAGACGACGCGTAGCCTCCGGGGATCGTCGTTATCGAAGAATCAGAAAAAATTCTGGCTTTTCGCCATGACGGCATCCCCCGCGGGCCATGCGGCCAAAATCTTCCTCGCTCCCGTTTGATTCGTGTCGCAATCGCGCGCTGCCATCGTGAACAAAGAATTTTATAAGGGTATTCTTTTCTTCTCCACCGCTTCGTCGCGTAATCTCGTCTATAAACACGCCCGCGCGCAGACGTGCCTTTATGCCCGGGTTCTGCGCTAACTCGCCGCCGGCTATTTTGCTCGCTCGCCTAACAAAGGGGGCCCACCACCGGTCTGGCTTATCTCGTGTGCCGCAATAATGAAATAATGGCCGATGCTCGCCGATTAATGAAACAATGTGAATTGTTCAACGGCCGTTTTCCCTCCCTCTCCGACGGGCGTCCCGCAAGTCCAGCCGTTATCGCTTCATTTTCCATGGAAAATGAAGAGCGGCACCCTTCCGGCCCCCTTCTGAGTAATGCACACTCTCGCGTTCCGTAGTTGCTAAGACCAAGAGGGAAGGGTAATGTCTCGGGGATGATGTCTTTGTTGGAAGTTTGTCGTCGTTCATTATGCATAAATAACAGACGTTAATGGGGGAGAGCGGATCTACGAAGCTTCGCCGAGCACGTTGTAATCGGGAATGAGTGCAGTTGAGAAAGTGCTTGAAGTGTCTGCCAGTTAGCGCGATGAGAAGATACTCTGAAAATATTTTCAGAGCGTGTGCGAGAAGAGGGATATATTCTGAAAAAGCTGTGGTATTTGTATGGATATTCTATGAGAGAATGTTCTGAGAGAGTGTTTCATGTATTATCTTTTAATATACAGATTAAATTAAATTAATTAAATTATAGTTAATTAAAATTACATTATTTATTTACATTATTTATGTTATGGAATGAACTGAGCATCGTGCTATTTTTCTTATCAAAATATTCGCATAATTTCATACAAAGATTATGAAACAATGCAAAAATAAATCTTTGTACTTTCTCTTTTTCATTTTAAGATAAGATTAATATTCCTATCGCCGATGAGAAATGATTGCGAGACTTTCAAGATTTGCTACGAGAATCAACAATCCAACCATCACGGTTGGCTCATTAAAACTCTCGCGCTCGTTACGTAATCGGAATTACCAGGGCGTTTCCTGTCAGGAAGCGCACAGACTGTGCATCGCTGGTGCATATCCATGGTCGAATAGACTCCCTCTGCTCTGCGATCCTTCGGGCGGCCCTTCGTCTGCCTGTACGTAAAGCCATCGCCGACCCCAACGGCATACAATGGCTGATTAAGCCGCTTCCAAGCGTTTACAATGTCCACGTGCTGATTCTCCCTTCAAGCTGTTTCTCTTCCTCTCATGCTTCAATCGGACAGATCTAGCTGACGTGCGCTGGGAACGTGGACTTCCGACATCTTACACCAGCAAAGGCAAGATTATGCGTTATATAGTTTTTCATAAAACTTGGAAATTAATTCGAAAATAAGATCATTAATTCAAAAGATTGTTTAATACGAGAAAAAAATTCGGAGTCATCGTTATTAAGTAGACGATGTTTGTAGGATTAAAAGGTCTCGCTGACGCTCATGTTGAGCGTATGATTCTGATAAAATTAAGCATTTTTAGGGAGGAGAGAGGAAGAAGAGAAATATTAGTTATTCTCAGCATTTTTTTCGAAACTCTGTTTTATATAAAAATATAAGTGTATATATTTTGTTTTTCATTATATTAAAAAAATAATAAACCAGAAACAATTAAAATTCACGAATATGATCAAAATGAAAAAATAACAATTTTATAGATGTTCACAAAAAATATTATTGGATTTTAAAAAGTACAAGATGGAAGGAAACACAAAGATATGACGATTGCAATTATTATTTTGAATCTTTCTTTCTTTTTCTTTCGCAATTATAAATTAATTAGAGTTTTTTTTTTCTTTTTAATAGACTTTACTATTTTTTATAATTTTTAGATGACTGAGTTAATTTTAAAAACACACATCACAAATTAATGAAAGAAAAGACAATGTTTCTCTCTCTCTCTCTCTTTCTTTTTCTCTCTTTCTCTTCTCTCTAAAGGAAGAATCTAAAAAATCAAATTTAATTGTACAGATTCTATTGTAGCGTGTTAACGGTGAATAGAAGATGAATCGAAATCCCATAAATCCCGGAAAACTCCCTCACGTTTTAACTTACTCCTCTAATCCCTCAATCTCGTTTACTGTAGGTGTCGAGAGCTAAATACCGAGCATCCTGCGCCGGCTTGTGGAATTTCGCGAGGCCTGCCTCCGCATGGCGGACGATGGAATTGCTCTTCTGACAGATCTAAAGCGGCTTTCGCTTATCCGCAGCTGCGCGTATTGTCGTCTTCGCTCATAAGCTCTCGTCTCCGAGAAATTTAAGCCGACCGCAATTATTCCCATACTTCCGCCGTAGATTTCGAGCCGACGTATTTATGACACGCGGCGTGTCACGAGTTATCGCATGTTAACAGACATTTAGTAAAGAAATAATAATTCATGAATTAATAATTTAAACAATTATGAAAAAGTACATTTTTTACACTACATTGATAACGATTAGGATTATAATCTTTGTAATTTTGTAAACTGATACTTATTGTTGTTACAAATACATAAATAAATTACATATATTTTTATGTATAAATATGAAAAAACAGTCTGACTTTATCTGAAAAGAAATAGAAAAATTCTGTGATTATTTTTACTTATTAATACGCAATTTTTTATTATTTAATTAGATGCAAATTTATTTTTATGCGAAAAAACCGCGAAATAAAAATTTCATCTTTTTTATATAAACATAATGTACAAGCAGAAGAAATAATTTATGAAATTATATTAATTGAAAAATGCATTTATATTTTAAATGAAATTAGCGCTTAATTAAAAAATAAATTATTAGAAATTTTTTGTGAAATTTTAATAACAAAATTTCATTGGCAGTTATATGAAATGGATTTAAATAATTTCTAACTTTTGGTTTTTTGATAGTCATTTTAGAAGCTCTTTTTCTCTTTCTCTCATGAAACATGAATCGGTGAATCTTAATTAGAATTATTAAAAAATCCAATCCATTATGGAAGCTATCGATAATGTCACTGAATATTACACATGATGTAATCCCAAAAAATTTTGTACAAAATTTTATTATTTTTCATGCGGCGGATTTTTAAAATCGGAAATGCTTTTGCAATATTTAACCTGATAACTTTTCAGAAAATACTTCTACGAAAAAAAACATTAGAAAGAAATGAATCGCGATAAACGACCGCAGAGACCATCGATTGAAAGCGGCCAAATCCACGAAAATCTTCGGCTTGTGTCGCCTGACATTATCACAGAGATGTAACAGATACGTGTGCTATTAATTTCCGATGACACACGTGCATCATACTTTCACAAACTTTTCCGGTATGATGTACCTGTATATCGGGCGCCTATCTCGAAGTTCCGCTCCGTTTTGTTAGCGTCACGCTGATAAAAATCCGTACATTCATCCATCAGTTCAACGTTCGCTCCCCTGACAAATACATTCATCCTGATAATAACGCGGACATATCTATATCTATCTACGGATTGACAGCGTAATGACGAAACCGCGAAACTGTTCTCGCGCCGTGGATTTAGATTATCTTGGACGGTTCTATGCTTACGTACCGTAAGAGAATAACAAAATATTTGGCGAAAGAGATTTTACCTTAACTGACTTTAATAATCGCAATTTTTGTAGTTTTATAGTATAAACTACTAATAGATAAAACCTGCGCATAATTGTATAATTTTTTAAATATCTGTAATATATTATATAAAGTTCACATACAACTGCATTTTTAATTAGATTATATCAAATAAAATTATTTTAGACCGAATTACACGATCTAAAATAATTAGACGGAATTAGACGAATTAGACGGAATTATACGGTATATGTCCAGCGACTTGCACTTCGAAGTTTACGATAATTGTAGTATGTTCGATCGTAAATTTCAACAACGGCGCGCGCATAATGCGACAAGCATGACGTATCATTTAGTTACGTAATGTATGTAATGTACGATGTCGTATACGCTCACATGGGATAATGTATCCCACGGATTAAGAGAATAACAATAATTGACCCTGGCCATTCTGAGAATTCTGTGTGTATCATAGTGCTCATATGCGTCCTCGACCTAAATGCGCTTCCCACTAATAATATTTTTTGGCATTAATTCTCGTTTAATCTCTTTTCTCTGAATGATCGTTAATTTAACGAAGTCTCTTCGTTATTAAAGGACAACAGGGACACCCCCGTTCTTTATACGATTATGAAATTTATAATCTCGCTTTTTCCAAAATTTCAGAAATTTCTTACGAAAATTTCAACGTAATTTCGTTTCAATAGCTTGCTTCGAATATATAGCAGCTCGCATCGAATAGATTTATTATTTTGTTTTTATTCACTTTTTATCCGCAGCGCAGAGTATTCCCTCTGCGATGTTTCAAGCAAATTTTACATATTAATTCTGAAAAATTACTGCCCATTGTAAATGAAAGTTTGTTCTATAATGTTACTCCATAGTTATCTCTTTAACGAGCCGCTTTCCATTTAAAACAGATTTGCATTGATGGCCGGCGTGCGTTTCGCTGGCATTGATATGACGCTTTAATCCATTTATTCGTATTCATTGCACAAATATACGAACGCTTTTTATCTTAATAAATTCGATGCAGGAAGCTCTGTTTCCGCGAGCTCTGCGGATTAAAGTTGTAAGCCATTATTGCGGCAATAAAAAAAAAAAAGATTAAAACGCGGTGATAATAGCGGATAGCAAACTGGAAATCAAAAGCCACCGATTTATATAGAATCGGTAGCGTTTTATGTGAAATTATACCGTTTATTGTTAATAAATCTGTGAAATCTTTTAAAACGAAGCTTCCAAAGAAGGTAGATTATCTGGATCTGTCGGATGAGGAAAGCAATGCTCTCGTACAGTTTTTTTTTTGCGCGTTGAAAACTGCGCTAATTACGAAGCGAACATACGGACCTTTAAAACGCCGTTAATTAATTTGGCTATGCGTACGAACCATAAGCCACCCGTGCAAACTATTTATCGACATCGCTGCGAAATTAAAAGCGATTTCGAAGTTGTCTCCCATTTAAGAAATTTTATTTTAATCGGCCGAAAACCTCGGTTCCTTTCACGATTCCTATCTATCCGTTCTTTTTTGTAATCCCGCAAAATTTGAAGCTACTAAGTCGGAATTATTTTAATTTCTAGGACAATCATTTTAGAAAAAGCTTACTTTGATTTCTCGATCCATTCGTAAAAATGCTCTCATCAACTTTTTCGTAATATCGCACGTTTGAGAAAAGAAAAAATATTATAGAATATTTCATGACTTTTAAATCAATTCTATGCCGTTTGTTTATCGTGTCGGTTAAATTAATATTAGTCAAGTTAATATTATTACATTAAGTACAAACAATGGTCGATCTGTTATATTATACGTGCAATTAATACGGGCTGTATGTACAATTATGTTTTAACAGTACCGCATTTATATGTATCAATTGTGTCATTTCAGAATTTAATTTGTTATTATTTAATCATATATTTCTACATATTATTTTACTAATACGCGCGGATTACCATTTTTCACTCGAAATTTCAACCTCTCGCTCTCTCCTGTGCCCACAGCGGTTTAGTCTAATTGTAAGTACATCTATTTCCGCGAGTGCATTCGGAACGAGCGACGAACGCGGTAACATCCGTCGACGACACAGAGATTAATAAATAATCATTAGACGGCAATAAATAGTCCGCACGTCCGACCGGATCGCGCACGGGTGTCACTAATTATTAATGGCAGGGCCAGAAGCGCCGTCGCCGCCGCTCCGCGCCGTTGTGGACCGCACGTGGAGAGATCGTCGTCGTCGAGAAGTCGCGCTTCGGGCCGGCCGACGATTTATGATTTCGACGGCCCGAGTCCGCGATTGCGCTCGGGTTTGCGCCGCACACACGCACGTTCGCTGGAATACGTCTCTATGCGTCGGTAGCGCAGCGCCTTTGATGTTACCATGTCGCAACTGCGGCTGAAAGCTGCCGAGATGGCGGCCACATTAATTCATCTCGCGCGTTAATTGGCGCGACAATTTTGCGCGAATGTCGAAAGCTCGATTGCACGCTTTGATTGCAATCAATCTGGCGATCTACGTTTGTATTTCCGTATTTCAACAGCAAAGCTTAAAACTTTGTATACGCCGAGTATATGGCGGTTACTCAACCGACATCACGGTAGTTTAGGGCAATTTCGATGGCATTTACAGGATGGAATCGAAATGGAGCGCGGTGATGATGTCGGTCCGCCTCGGCGGAATTCCTCCCTTCCATTGCTCGATGTCAAATAATTCATACCGCAACAATTGTTTGAGATCCGAGGAACTGCGGAGGAATCGGCGAGGGGTAGCTTGCGATGCGCCCATTCGTCTCCTTTATGTATGTGGCTGCCATTAGAGGAACTTCATTACAATTTGATCGAATTTCACATGAAATTACGCTACATTACGTTCCGACAGCATAATTGATAACAACGGTAACATGGCTATTAGTTAGTTTCCGCCTAATTTACGGAATATCTCGAATTCAACGTTAACACTGCCAGAATCTGTACGTGCGTCTGCACGTGTGTGGGTGCATTTGTGAGGTAGCAGCAGCAGTAGCATAGACATCACGATACAGATTACCGTTGTTATTACAGCGAATATATTTCGGCACCGTTATCGAGGCGCCATATCGTTCCGCTATCGAATGCGTTGTACGTTCGCTATGTTACCGCTAATATAATCGCGTGAATTATTCTATTGTAGTTAGTTAGTAAAATATGAGATGCGTATAATATGCGTAACGTGCAAAACGAACAGTATTGCTTTAGCGCATTCGATGCGCCCTCGGGGACCGTTATAATCGTTGAAATCGATGCTTCGCGATAAACGTAATTGAACAGGGCTGCCAAGCGCGCAGTATCGCTAGTGAGAGAGATTTTCTATTAATGTTATTAATGGTCATATTTCGTTCTTGTAATCGAGATGTTTTAAAATATTCTAGTTTGGGACATTTACAATGTCGGTTGAAGACCTTCGTGACCACACATTTTATCACAACAAATCTCCGCTTTTTTTTTTTGACGAAGGAGGGAAAACCACGATTGGATTAAAACGCATCCCGCTCGGTCCTCGAAGAGACTAATTACGCGCTCGGTGTGTTCCGCATGGAGCACGGCAAGGAAAGGGGGCGAACAAAAATCACGTTTCCTACAGTAGCGCGCAGGGACCTGGCTGCAAAGCAAATTTGTTTATCCTATTTACGTATGAGCTTCTTGTTTGCGTATTTCCTGTCGCGACGGAACAGGAAATGCATTTCGTGAATGCGGTTGTCGTCCCAGTTTCCGATTTCGGATGTACTTTAGCTCGCACTTCGTATCGCGAAACTTTCGTAAACTCTTTCGCATAACTTGTTTTTAATTTATATAATGCGGATTTTATTGATTGGCTCGGTGTCGCGATGGAGATCATAAACGTTAACTACGTGCCGCGTGCATTTGAATTTCAAAATTTTCATGTTAGTTGCAAAGAGTCACAAGTTTTCGAGGAGGAGGAAAATTTTAATATCTAATATCTTGCCTTTTATTCTTCGCTTTAAATTTTTTTTATATAAATTATATCTAATATTTTTTTAATGTTTTCATAATAAAAATATGTAAACATGATTTTTTATATATTTTTTTAAATGTTGGTTAAACATAATATCTCTTAATAAAATAATATAAAAACTTTTAAATGGGAAATTTTATTTTACAAATCAAATGAATTTCATAAATAACGAACCTTTATCTTTTTATGCATTGGTGGTTTTAGTTTCGCTCTTTCCATCGATTGTTGTCAGCTTTCAAAGGCTCGCGTATCACTGTATCACAAACTACCGGAAGGAAGGGCACACGAGGATTGTCAGAGTGGATGGTTATCGGCTCTTTTTCCTCTCTCGGCTTGATTGTCGAGATCGTTAGAACGTGTCTCTGGCAGTTAACAGTTGTGCTTCAGGTATCATTCTCTCGAAACAGCAGTCGTCGGTTAAACACAGACTCTATGTACTACGATTGTTGGTCTCTCTGTACCATTGCGTAACAGCGGGGGTTTAGCTTTTGTACCAACGATACTTCGTCTACGTCACGTCGAATGCCTCTGCGACTGACTTTACACGAGATCCATTCGAAAGAATGAATTAATTCTCACGAGGAATAAAAAAAGAGTGCAGGAATAAGTTTACATTTGAATAAAAATAAAGTTGAAAGTTCTAAAAGCATCAAATAAATCTACCACTTTTGATTTTATTTTCTTAAGGTTACGTTAGTAAATTTAAATTTCTGTCTCTCCGCGTGATTTATCACAGATCTTTCTTTTTGCAATCCTGCGTATTTCTTTCATCCGTTCCGGATAATCCATGCAACCTTCGATACAGTTAAAATGTTAGCGTCACCGCGGGGCGCGCAATGATACGTAATGCAGATCGCTTTTTAGAACGACCGAAAGATTTCTTTCGTGCATGACGCACTCTCGTCATCATCCGCTCGGCAAGAATTCGCTCGTTCGTTCGCTCGATAAGCGTAAAAATTAGCGGCCTCGTAAACTTAAAGAGTTGCGGCGCGTGATCTCCGGTTACCTTGTACCTACATTCAGCTTTACGTGGTTCTCCTTGAGCCTCACCATATAGTGTCAGTAACAGATTTTATATACTAGACATAATACCATTCTATTACGTCCAAACATAAATGTAACTTCAAAATAGATGCGCTCTTTTACAATTTGGAATTAGTTATTATATTTGATGTCAAATTAACTTTATAGCTTACAATTATTAAATATTTATTATTAATTATTTATTTTATTATCTGGTTCTAGTACAAATTTTAAAAGAATTTCTATTAAAAATTTACTTAAAATTAACCAAAAAAAAAAACCGAGATTTTATTTATGTATGGTTGCGAAGCACAGTTCTATTCAGGTTCATAAAAATACTCTCGGTTTTCAATATCAAATATTTGATACTTGGTACAAAAATTCAACGCAATTTTTTCAAACAAACTCGGTCATCAAAATTTCATACATTGCCAACGGAACGCTTTATGGAGGCATGATTGTGAACACTTAACCACGCGGCGAAATTGTAAAAAACAAAGCGGAGCAGTTGAAAAATTCGATCGTGTTGCCGGGCGATATAGCAGAAAACAAAAAAAGCCGCGTGTTACAGCGTTTAATTGGTCAGACGAATTGCGTTACAACGATCCGCACGAGCGCGAGGTATCATCAGTTGATTGTCACCGACCAATAAAACTGGTCACTGCGATTTAGTCGTGTTTAACGTGGCGATCTCCAACCCAATCAATCGCCCTTCGCGCGACTCGGTTTTGTTAAGTCATAGTATCAAATAATATATCTATCGATTCGATTTGTCGATGTTATGATAGCTCGAACGCCACCGATCGTCCAAATTGACGGAGCCTAATGAAAATTAATGCGGTTCAATGTATTAACAGTCAGCGTTTAATTCGCTACGACTCATTGAATCATTTCAAGCAACGAATGTGATAATCATATCAGATACATTAGATAAATATGTTATGATGTTATAAATGTAATAAATGTAATTAAATATAAGCGATTAACTAATGATCTCAAAGTTTATTATGCAGAGAAGAAAATCTTTATTGAAATCGAGATAATCGTGAGAATCGTTTATTTATTCCGTCGCGTCTTTTCTACGCTTTAACGAAACACATCGCCACAGGGAGAAGCGTGAAATTATATACATTTGCCATATATTTCAACAATCGGTAGCTGCGGAAAAAATCCGAATGGACAAGCAGGGCGACTAATAACGAATCCGACATTAATCCGCGCTTATCCTCCGAAGTTCAATCGCGGTACTTATTCAATTTATTATCCGGCGTGAAATGATCGGGACGAGAGGATTGAGGCTCGTCGTTTTACGGATGTTGCGAGCGTAATTCAGAACCGAGCGAGCGGCCGGCGTCTGTAGCCGTGGCGGATTTAATCGGGAAACCCCCATTGGAAACGTTTCTGTAATTGATCTCCGGTCTCGCTCCCGAAGTAAATAGCCGCGCGCAGGGTAACGCGGTTACTTTGATCTGTTTTCAAAGCTTCCCTTTACCCGAACGAAACGAGCTATCTCGAAGCGCCGCGCTGCTGTTGCTGCTGCTAGAAATTATATCAAACTAACGACCACTGCTCGTTGCAGCCAAGCATATCCCTGCCATCCTTTTGAAGGATGAATTTTGTTTGCTGGAACTTTGCGTCCAGACGGCGGCGACGACGACGACAACGACGATGGTTGGAGGAAGTATTAATTAAAAGTTGGAAAGAGCCTCTCGCGCGTCTCGCTCGTTATTCCGTTTTGTTACTAGAGAGATATTAATGCGATGCCACGTGCATTCGCCGTAAATTTCTTTCCCAGGGTATTTTGTTAAAGTCATCGTTGATAGTTTACATCTCGAATCATTTTCGCAGTTCGTGACTCGTATTATTATTTCTTGTATCTCCGATATAAAGGATATATTATATACCTCTGGCTATATCTGAACGTTATCTCGCTACTTGATTTTATAATGTAATCCGAAATAAAAATAAATTAAGGCTGAAACAGCTGGAATATAAATAAATTGAAACAAGTGCGTATACATATAAATTTCGCGCTTAGCTCATGAAATAAAGATGAGACTTACCCGGCGATAAGCGGACGGAAATTATCTCCGCGTTGGATATCCACCGTTCCGCAGAAAGCCGCGCAATTTACGCCATAATGCCGATCCTAAGCGCCGCACACGCACACATACATAAAGCGCGCACGCGTGCGCGAGGCGGGGAAATTATTCTCAGGGATTGAAGCTCTTCATCCGCCGTAATAAGATATTAAAGCGAGGCCGTAGATCGCCGTTGGAACGACGTCCTTAACGTAATGCCCGACGATATAAGAGATGGGAGGTCGACGTAGATGCGGTCAGATGTCCGAGATTAGAACAATGAGATATGCTAGCTAAACTCGGCCGAGTTAGCGGTGGAACTTGGTTATCTGATAGCGGCCGGTCGGTTTCTCACGTCAAAATCTGGGAGAGATGCTCGACTTCACGTGCGTTTTGCAGCGGCGATGAAATTCACGTACTAAAATAGCTACAGTAATTTCAACTCGCGAGTGCCAAAATTTCGCATGTAAAATGATCCTTTTTGGCACGTGAAAAAATTTCAGATCATCCTCTTTACGTAACTACGAAGAAAAACGAGTGCTGTACGAGCCTCGTCGACACGTGTTCGCGCTACAGTTCGCGTTCACGTACTTCCGAATGTGCGTCAATCACGCGGGCTCGCGCTTGTCAAACACAACGTTCGGCCTTTTGCGCCGAAAGAGGCGACTTTACCTTACAAAACGCGGGCCGACAGTCATAAATCGCATTCGCGAGACGACAAAGCGAGCGGCGGTCCTGCTGCCACGTGAATTATTGGATACGCCGCTTGCGAACGGCAGCAGGAGACCCGCACGCCTCCTCCTATTGCTGTTGTTGGAAAAATCGACGTAGTCCGGATTCTGTCCTTTTCCTTTTTTCCACTCTCTATTTTTCTCTGGGGAGGCGGGAAGAGAGCTGGAATGGCTCCTTCTATCCCCGGCACTGTTCTCTCTCTCTCTCTCTCTTTTTATTTTATTTCTTTTTTTGCACACGACGTCAAGAGCACAACATGATAGACAGTATCGATTATCTATAGGCCGCGACCTGGCGTCGTGCCATTAATGTTCGGAAAAATCGTTCGTCGATTCGCGTAGAAAGAAGGAAGTTGAAACTCGGCCACTTTGAAACTCCGTTTCTTATGCAAATGTTCGCTGTCACGCGGTCGATACATCGATTCCTCCTTCCCGGTCCGAAAGGGAAGCCCGAGCTCTTCCTATTGTCGACCAGAATAAATAGTGATCGTCTTAGCTTCGTTCGATCGTAGCTCGTCAAGTTTCTTTACGTCACAGACGTGGAAAAACGTTGAATCTTTCTCATCATTTCACTTTAGATTTTATCCTTAAGAGAGTTTTCTATTCGTAAATTCACGATAACAATCTTCTTTGCTTTTGCTTCTATAGACAATTTTCAGTTACGTTTTATAAAAGATATCAGAATTATCAAGTTATAATGATTAAAATAAAGCATGGCAGAGCATAATAATTTTGATATGATTATAATTTGATAATTTTGAATTATTTATTAAAAATATATATAATGTTATAACTTTGATAACAATAATTTCATAATTATCATATTTATAATACAATAACGATTGAGTTTCCATAAATAATATATTAATCAATGTATATATAATGTGCAGCATATATTTCTGCATTACTCTCATTGAAGTAAAAAATTGCACGCTTATTTTTATCAACATACTTTTCCGTAACTTCTTATTGTCTTATTTCTATCATATTTAAGTTGCTTGTTCTTGGATCTTATTAAATGTACTTTTATCTCTCTTCTTAATATATAATAAAGTGGCATGACATTACTATACACACACTCCTATCCGCTATTCCTCTTTTCCCTCATCCCTCAGATCTTTCCATGCCAAACTACATTTCCGCGATTTTCATCGCGAACGTTTTTGCTCGTTGGCGTGTGCATTTCGTGGATAAAGAGAAACGTACTGTGTCGTACGTTGGACCCTTATCTTGTAGCCGGCCCCTGGGGCTCGAGGGCAACTTCCCCGTCGTACTTTGTTCTAGCCGGGACTTTATCTAGTACCGCTTAAATTCCGTAGAAAATCGCCGTCGCGCAAACGATTTCGAATCGACAATCGCGATGAAACTTCGTGATCTAATAACTGTTACTGCTCGTCCCTGATAAGAAGAAAGATGCTTTTGATCGCCTTTAAACGGCATCCGAAAGTGAATATTTCTCGCAGATCACGAATTCATAAAGATTGTCTCCGAATTCACGTAAAATTGATCCGAAAATCTGATCAGAAGACATGCCACTTTTCATAGGTTTTGAAAAAAAAATTCGCGATCTTAATCTCAATTGTATGAAAGCTCATCGAGTTGATCAAGAATTAAATAAATCGCTAAATTAATTCGCACATTTATTCGTAATTAACGAGGCGATTTGATTTCTGTTCTGTGCAGGTAAGAAGCCATTAGAGAACTTCTCGACTTCGGGAATTGATCTTTTTGCGACACCCCTCACGGCGCGAACACTCGAGACATATAATGTTGTTACGTTATTACTACTTATTCGTAATTTTATTATGCGTTACATTAACTAAGCAACATACGTTCATTACATTGTAATTAATGCGTAAGGTGAGGAAGAAAATTCCATGCAGGAACTCGTTAAATACTGATTATCTCTTACCGCGGCCACTACTGCATCGACGCTTGTAGTGTACGTTCGCGCTTTTATTATACACTTTATCATAAATAAGAGTCTCTCATCCCGCGTCGCTGCAAGTATTAAACAAAAAAAAAGAACACTTTAATATCTACCGGTCTTTGATTACGATCTCATTCCGTCTCATTTTACTATTTCGGCAGTTTTCACTTAATACAAGAATAGTATCCACGGTATCGCGCGTGTGTAATGTATTTCTCCAAGTCGCTCGATTAGAATCGCTCTTTCGCTCGAACAAGGAAATTGCCCGTAATTTCCGCGTTCCGTACCTCCCGTAGATGCGGATTCGCATCGACCTCACCCATTAGATTAACGTCAACTTGAAGCTTCGCGTCTAATGTATTTCTGTTACTTTAACATTATTGTTAAGATCAAATTTTTTGAAGAAATCTCTCGCGCCTTTGTTGAAAAATGATTTATCACGATTGTCATTATTCCAAAAATTTTCTAATTAATCATGTACTAATGTGTGATCAAAAAAAATTCTGTTAGACTTACAGTCTGTTAAGAACAAAATACATATCGCTACGCGAAACATTTCAAAACAAAATATTTATTTAATGTATTTTTTTACGGAAAGATTTAACGCGAAACATTAATTCATGTGCGTCTCTCGAAAGTATTGTATCATATTATACAAAATATTCATGCACCTATAAAGTCAGTCATCAATGGCATCAATCAACTGATCGTCAATTGTCGTCATCATGTCTCCGATACATACTCGCATAAGTCCCTTTTGATCTGGTCGTAAGGACTAGGTCCATCGACCAGATCTCTCATGTCTCATTGCTAAGATTAACAATTTAATGGAGGGGCAGGCCCAGATCGCACATTTTGTTCTAAAAACCTGTCGGTTGCCATCATCATCGTCATTATCACTATATAGAAAGGAGCAAGTTATAATTAAGATCAAGACCATTATTGATACATTTTGTTATTTATCGCTTCCGTTCTTACATATTATTTATCACGAATACAATAAATTGTGTATATCGTAATTCTGAATTCAAAGTATGAGCAGCATTAATATTCTTTGAGCATCAATAATTTGCACGATAGATACGACGATGGTAAAATCACATTAGTATTCAGTAAAATTTGCATCAATGGCATGAAATCATCAAATGACGTGTACATTACAAGGCACAGAATTATCAAACGGCAATTCAAGTTTTTTTTTCTTTTTTCATTTCTATCGTCTTTTTTTCAGCAAAGACGTTTTATGTCCCCCTTATTGCTTTGTGTAAAAGCTGAATCGAATATATCCTGCGGTTTCATTCTAATTGACTCAATAATTGCACGCTTTGTTGAAGCACGAGTTGTAGCTGTTCTTTAATCCCGACGTCTCGAATGAGACGTCTTTGATACTTTTATCTCGATATCCCGGCTGCTATTCAGCGCCGAGAAACGCTAATGATCGCCGATGCAGAGCTTAACGAGATAATGTGTT
This sequence comes from Cephalotes varians, assembly GCA_037157785.1. Taxonomy (NCBI): domain Eukaryota; kingdom Metazoa; phylum Arthropoda; class Insecta; order Hymenoptera; family Formicidae; genus Cephalotes; species Cephalotes varians. The sequence continues at coordinate 2,825,429 of JANQDE010000003.1, forward strand.
ATCATCGGCGATCAACTGGACTGACATTAATTCGAGGTTTGCTTCTTTACACCGACACCTCGCGGGGCCTGATCGCGAGTTAAAGCGCTTAATTATGTTACATCCATTCATGAAGGCTTTCCGAGAGCGCATTAGGTTAATGAAACAGAACTTGCGAGAGCACATTGACAGATCGACGAGTTACTAGCTGCGATCCTCCGAGAGAAACCTGTAATTGCACTCTTTTACATCGTCAATCTGTTAGCAATTACATTACAATGCTGTCGATAATCAAACTATAATTCGCAAAAGATGTGAATTTACGAGAAAAAAAAGAGAATTAGTCCGAATTGATTCAAATTAATTTATCATTAATAATAGAATCGCGAATAATAGAATCCCGAACATCACACATGTCAACAAATATCTCTATTTAAATCTCGCATTCTGTATTTGAAACTTTAAAAAACTGTACAATTAAGAATTCAAGTTTTTCTTTGTTTAAGACGCAATCGAGACTTTCTTTTTTTTTATTCACAATTGACACAACGCGAAACACGCAGATTATGTTCCGTGTTAATAGAATCGTCTACTGATTATTATGCAGATATCGCGACAGGAGATCGATCATCGTTGGCTCTAAGAAGCGATCGCTTCTTTGTGAAATCCGGTATTTATCGCAGCCATGTATAAAGGCTACTTTTGCAACAAGTTGTCGCACCGGGTTGTCGACTTATTTCGTTCGGATAATTACGCTGCGAATCGATCGAATCGTGTCAGAAGAAGGACGCATCTGTTCAACAAGCGACAGAATTCAATGTGCGTGTAAGCTTATCGCGAGATATTGCGCTTTGTGATAAGCCTCGTGACGTACATAAAAATTAACGCAATTAAGTCGGCAAGATTATAATCTTCACGGAATTTCAAAATAACTGTTTCTCAGTTACTTCTGTTTTTGTAGCTATCTCGCAGCTGTCTTGCAGATATTTTTTTATATTTGTTTTTTCATATATATTTTTTATTTTAATTAAGCACACTGTTATTTTCTATTTACAACTGATATTTGTCGGAAACGAAGATGTGACGAGAATTAATTTTATATATTTTACAATTATTGATTTAAATTAAATATTCTTGTAAATTCTTCGACCTTTTTGGTATTTAAGTAAGCTCGTTAAGTTTTAATTGCTTCTCATTATATCTATCTGGTTTTACTTCATTTATATAATAACATAATATATGTTAAAGCCTTTTATTTCGTTTCTTTCACCTGTAGCGATATTGTTGTCTGAAAAATTGTGTTCAACGCGCTTTCACATAGTCGACAGTCGGAAGAAATGCCGGCGACAGAGAGAAAGCTGCAAAACCCGACGGAGAAAATAAAAGCTTTGAGCTCGAGGAAGGAAAGTCGGCACACCGTGTAAAAGCGAAGGCAGAAGAGAGGCTCCGTAGAAAGGAAAAATATGTCTGCTCCCGGAAATACAAAAGTCACCCCATCCATAGCCATCATTCGTCATCCGCGGCAGCGAATCCTCAACTAATCGAACGCATTCCCGCCATACCCGCTTATTCATTCTCGCCCTAAAGCGATGCAAAAACTTGATAAGGATCTCTTTGTAGGATGCGAGGATCAGTCCTAAATGGCCGAGATGATATGGCGCTTTTCGGATAATATTTTGTCTTTCTTCCTTTCTCACTCTCACCCTCTCGTTAGCATTAGACGAGCGAAAGTTTCCGAAAAAATATTTTTGCTCGGTAGTCGCGAAACGCGAAAGATAAGCCGAAAGTAGCGAGATTGTTTTTGCGCGGATATTTTTTCAAGTGCTAGTCTTTATGCCGTTGTCGGGGTTTTTTATCGCGAAAAGCGAAAAATATTTTCGAGAGTATCTGATGAAATATTCTTCTCTTTTTGAGAAAGGGAAGATGAGATAATTTTTTTCTTTCTGTTCTTTTTTTCTATTGAATATATGTTCCACGGGAGTGTCGCGAGGCAACGTGGATCGTATTTCGTATATCGCGAATCTACCTAGTGCTTTCGTATTAGTACATGAGAGTAACTACAATATCCTTGGTCCCGGAAATGAGAGAAGAACGCAGAAGGGGAAAGGAAAACTTTAAGTGAAGCATTGGAAGTCGAAAGAGAATCGCGTAACAATTGTAGAAGTATACAAAAGTATATAGAGGGAGACCCTGCTGTTTGCTGACTACAAGCGACTCTGTCTCACTCGTTAAAACTTCAAAACTACTCCGGATGATGCAAATTACGCCTTCGTTNGGGAGGAACGCAGCAACCGGTCGGTCGATTAGAGCGGAGAGGATTGTTGCAACAAGTTTGCGAATTATTCGAAAGAAGATACGAATTACGCTCCCGGCGTAATGTCGCTCGATTGTCGTACACGGAAAGACAAATACGAAAGTATTCTTACGAGGAAAAATACCGCGCAGCGTCAAGCGTTTTCTCCGCGCTGTGTTCTTTTTACATCGCTCGTTATGACGCGCGTGCAAAGACTCGGGCGCATTTATAAAAAAATTCTTTGATATTAAATTAATATTAAAAGATCATAAAAAATTTAATCATTTTACCATTAAAATATTATTTAATTATTTAACCATTAAAAAATTTTTATAAGTGATTTTACTGAACCGCGAATTCAACCGGTTTCTGACATTATATTATCGAATAATTATTACTAAGCAATTATTACCTGAATTATTTATCGCGTTTGTATTATATGAGTTTTTTGTTTCCTCAGCGTTCTTGTAACACGCATATTACAATGAAAGCCGAATGTTACGATTCGTTGCCGTAATTACACCGTCGCGTACTATGACGTCTGACATTGCGCGAAAATGGGCCTTTAAATTCCGCGCCATTTCGGCCTTGAGGCGCAACCGCTGCATTAGTATGCCGCCGCCGTGTATAACCGAGCTCGGCAGTCCCCTTCTTCCACGCTGTAAAGCCCGAACATTATTCTGAAATATGACGCCGAATGCCATTCGCCTCCGGTTACACTCGTAGCTCATTCCCTGCGCCAAGCGAATTTCGATTTCACATAAGCGAGACGCGAGACGGTTTCCTCCACGGGAGAACTTGAATAAACTACTCGAGGGAAAAGAATGAGGAATTACACAGACCGCACGATTGTTCGAAGCCTTGACTCGAATACGATTAGCAATAAAAAACGAATATTATTCATTGTTACAATGATTAGATATCTACTACATGAAAAAAACGGTTTTGCTGATCTAAAATTTTAGCTGGATACAGATCAGAAAAATAATTTTGTTGAACTATCAAAATAATTACGTAGAATGCTCAAACTAGTTGCTAGAATATCAACATTTTTTGCAGCATTGCTCATTATTTTTAAGATTCCAACAAAATTATTTTGATGGTCCAACAAAATTATTTTTTTATCTATATCCAGCAAAAGAGATCTCTCAACAAAATCTTTCCGTGTAGATATTTATTACAATTGTAACATCATGTTTCTGTTAGATTTGCAACCATAGAAATATTATTATAATAAGCATTTAGATCTAATGCAGCGACTATTATTCTTTCTTTAATTCTTTTGAAAGTAAACTTATTTCTTCTATTACGATTCATTATCTTTGACGAGATTACAAAATTTATTGTTTAACGTGGACGACAAATAATTTTGAAAAATTTTTGTTAAAATTACATTTCTTCAACATTTTACCTTCCTTCGGGCGCGTTTCCAGTCCAAAGAACGCGTCCGTGAACTTTAGAGTGACTTCATTCATTCTCCCGGATTACGGCTGGGAATCCAGGGAACCGGGATCGTACGCGTATCATGGGAGACGTATCTTTGTCGCGTACTCCTGATAGTCCGAGATATAACCGCGAATGAATTCGTAATATCTTGGAGGCTTAGTGCCCGTCGTCCTGTCAGTGATCGTGAAGTATGGCGGCGCGCGGTCGGGTTAAGCCGCTATCGGAAAGAAACTCGGCGACGAGCTGCGATTTGATGAAGACCGTGGTCCATGCGCATTTTTCTCTTTTTGTCCTGTACGAGAGATTTACATCTCGGAACAGTCTCGTTAGTGACAGGTCGAACGATAAATCGGTATTCCTCCCCGTCATCAACGAGATCGCGTTAAATCCGTGCGAATTTTTATTTATCTTTCCGAAAGGCTCGGCGAGGCGAAAGCCAATGTCCAATTTCACAATTAACAACGATGAAGCGCAGAATCGATCGTTATTTTTGCACCAATCTGTATACGTTATAGAATCAGAATGATATTCGTTACGAAACAGGAGAAGATCGCTTTGCGCCGCGCCCTTGCGAGTCGAATGCGTTTAAACGCATCGACGATGAAATCGCGACAGCGAAGACGCATTTTCCTCGAACCCGTGGCGCACTCAGATCTCCCGAGGGAGGGGAGGAGAATTAACGGCGATAGCATACCTGGAATAGCTAGAGTTTACACCTGTGCGCAGTTACTCCCGCGGATTCGATACGCCGGCTTAGTCCGACTTATCGGGAGTTACTGCCGAGGCGATACCACTTCTCGATATAGTAGTAGATACACAGAATATCTCTCTCGCGGGAAGGCCCATTGTACAATACATCGTCACATTCAATTGTATATGTGTGGACTTGATATAAATCGTGGTATTCGCGATAGTATTTATTTTACAGCGGCGTAAGTGTACAATGTAAGCTCGGAGGATACTTATCGATTAGCACACGGTAGTAATTACAAACAATTGCGTGAAAAGATGTATTTTAAAATATTGTCAAGGAGAAACAAAAGCGACGTCGAAACAATGGTTCTTTTTTTGAAAAAGAGACGCTCGTAAATAGCAAAATAATACGAACGTAATGCAGGGTTACTTCTTGAATTCATTCCAAGCAACGTCTGATTCCGGAATAGGATTTCGGGAAGTCTGGTCTCGACGAAGGAGGTCGTCTCTGACGAGATAAAGGAATCGTTCAGTCGATCGGCTATTGCCAAATCGACGACTGGGGCCTATGTCCACTCCACGTTTTCCATTTGATTTCCGATTATTATCCGCCTGACACACGCGTACCTTCTTCCGACGAGACCAACCCCGAAGTTTTCGAATCGAGTTCCCCCACAATAATCGGAAGGATCCAGCGCTTTTATCGCTTTAAGTACGAATCGAATGAGTGAAAAGGAACGGATAATTTTTCCTGATTGACGTGCTACGAGAAATGCATTATGCATTTTCAATAGAATATCGCATATTCTCAGTGTAAAATATACTGAGAAAGACAGCTTTGATGGAAATTTAATCATTCAATAATGAAAATAAATTTGATTAGAGTTTTGAAAATAAAGGCGCGACAATAAAATTATGTACACTATAGAGCAATAAGCATCACAATTGACTTTTATCGATCACGTCAGTCGCTATGTCGGAGAGATATTTCTTCCTCGAATTACATTTTTATATTTTCAAATCGTCAGACGACGAGATTACATTCGAGGAAGTTGCAAATTGCGCGTTATCGCGATCCCGCTGTGCCGAATTTAAATGTCCGCATAATCTTTCGGGATGCACCCCGTACGTGATACCTACATCAGCCGGATTCTCTCCCTCGGGACAGAAAGTCGAGGGAGGAATCGATAAAAACGCACGTCTATGTAACTGGAAAGCATACCCTATCCCGGATTTTCGGATAATAAGGTGCTATAGTATGCCATGCGGCGCGTTCTGAAAATGGATCGACTCTTTCAGAGAATAATCTCATAAATACGAAGCTTTACGCCCTCTCGTACACAGAGTGGTTGATACAGAGATAGTAAGGTGATACACGAGGCAGGGCGGGATGAAGGGAGAGAGAAAACGAAGAATAGTGACGTTCGGAACTATTTGTCTGTTACCTCTTGGGATCCCGGTAAACGTGACTTACGTTAAAAGCCGAGCCCGCGTGTGTGATTCAATATTGACGTACCCCATCTACGTACGGCGGGGCATGGTGTATCTTTAAACTGTCGCTGACAAAGGAGAATATACATGTGAAGGATAAAGGCGGAAAACGCGAGCGACAGCGTTTCCCTCGACGAGAGCCCTCTTTGTCGATCCCTTTCCTCCTTCCCTTCTTCTTTCACTTCCTCTACCCGCAAAAGGCTAAAGAAAAAAAAGTGCAGGGGACGATAAAGTGTTGCATTTTTCATGCCTCTCGTGATCAGTCCTTTCCGCCCGAAGCCTTCCATTACGGGTATTCGTTATTGATGCGCGAAGAAGATTGGAAGTTGTTTCAATTATAATTACGAAGCTTTTTAAAAAAAAGAATATTGCAATAGTCTCAAAGCAGTTTGCGAATATAATTAAGTATTTTATAATTTTATTTTAATTTTATATTTAGACCATTTTTTGAAGATACTCAAAACCTTGAAGTAAAGATTCCTCTATTTTTCAAATATAAAATTACACGATATCGCAGATGAAGTTCATAGATAGTCTAGAATTAATGGAATTTTTATCGATCGTTAATTTTTAGAGAAATAATCTTTAAAGTAAATTTTATAGTAAAGGAAGTAAATTTTCGGTCATTTTGAGATCAAGTAATAAAAGTAGCAAAAAATTTTTTAATAAATATAATTTGATAAATATTACACTTATAATAAATAGTCAAAGTTTTATTTATTACATTGAGTCGCCGATTCAAGACAAAGACAGAATTGATTGAAAACGAGGACAGAGAAATATAGTCTCTCGCTTTAAAAGTAATCCCAGTTCCAGGAGGAAGAACCGCTTTATCTTTATTCGGAAACTTTTCCAGCTTAGTTGCTAATCACCGATAATCGGCTGATTATTGTCGGCAATCATCGCCGTGAAGAAAGAAAAAAACGACTTGTTAACTCGACACTAGCACGGGAAAGATTCTACAAATTCATTGTATTATCGATAATTCAAAACAATTCTAAACAAAGGAATATTTTACTAATATAAATAGTGTAGTATACGTATAATACTAGACATTACAACATTTCTAAATTTAAAAAATGAAAATTAATTTGATAGAAAGCAATGTAATAAATAAAATTTTGACTATTTATTATAATTTTAATCTGATTTCTAAATTTCAATTTTTGAAACCTTGGAAATTAAATTTTAAAATTAAATTCTAATAAGTTATTTGCACTTCTAATCGTGGCAAGAGACAGAAATGAACCAAACTTTCTCTCATAGCAGAACCATGAGTAAAACAAGGTTGAGAACCACTGAATTATTATTTGTTTGTTACACTTTTGTTATATATATCGCAAAAAATGTTGGCTCGCGTGCGTGTGTGAAAATAAAATCTCGGAAAATTAAAAAAAAATTGTTATACATAAAAAAGAAAAAGCTGGACGTATAGCGCAACAAATACGACGAGCTCTCGCGTCCGGTATTAATCCGCTATTCGGTAACAATTCAACGCGTTTTATCGAGGCCGCCGAGGTAACTCTTATCGCGATTTGTCAGGGGTCGTTTATAACACGGACGAGAGACATCCGTATCGCGGGAAAACACTTCCGTCTGTCTGTTTATCGCAGACGAGAATGTGTGTTTCCATTTCTGGCCTCGCTTACTGCCTACGATGTCCGCTGAGTGCGTGCCACAAATTACCGTCAAGTCAGTAATTACCGTCGGCAAAAAACGAACCCGTATTTTAATCGGCGCGCAATTAAAGTTTATTGGACTACACGCGATACAATTTATCGTATCGGGGCCTTCCGCGCTCGCGTTTATATTAATTCTATGACTGCAGAACGTAACTAGAATTGTAACTAGCTTGCGCATACCCGTCCGTAATTCAAACATGGTTGCATCTCTCATTCGCAATGCCGTATTTAACGAAATGAAGAGTACGGCGGTACAGTATAAGAAATTTTAACAATTTAATTATGTTTTTTCTTGAGATTTCGAGTATATGTTTTACAAAATACAAATTTTATTTTTTAAATAATCTGTGATGATTCAATCCTTTTGTTAAAGAAGATTGTTTCAAACAAAAATATATATTTACATATAGTCCTTCTTTCACAAGACAATTACAAAAATACTAATATTGGAGAAAAGAAAATTATAAATAATTAGAAAATTCCTTTAGACAAAGATTATTTGACAGAAGGTTGTTATAGATTTCTTTTCATAGAATAGGTTCCACTTTCGCCGTGTTATAATCACGGCACTGAATGCAATAATAATTTTCACTGATGCTAGGCAAGCCATTCGTTTCCTTCGCAGCAACGAGGCGAGCCCTTTAATAAGGTAGACAGCGCGTAATTACGCGCGATCAGCATACCGGGGAATTGTCAGTATTGCCAGATGGAAATTAAGGGCACGCATGTCGCAGGATGCACACGTCGATAGTTTCCTCTCATTGATTCGCACTCGGGAGTCCTTACTTTGTGCAAACCTCAAAAGGGATGTGCCCCGACAATTTTCCTCGTCCGACTCGTGAAGGATATTTATGAACGGTGATTACGTAGAAACATCGGTGGAGCCGCGATTAAAATATCTAATTGAATGTATGATTAACGAACGCTGTCAATTTGCTGTAATCGATTACACTTGGTAAGATCATCGCGAAATCACTGAAGCAGCGCTGCAGTTGTACACGAGATGTTATAGATTACCCCCCTATGTCTTTTTATTATTAATGTTAATAAAATTATTAAATTTTATTTTTAAATCAACATCGAGTCACGACGGCTTTTAAGTTGATTAAAATTTCTTGAGGGGTTTTGCAAGAGATTTCAGGAGTACACACATAGATCAACTTCTATTTCATTCAAGGTGGTACTCAATTTAAAAGGGAACGATAAATTAGGTTAAATAAAAATATATCGACGTTTTCTGTACCGGATTATTGTGTTATCTTCGATGTTTTTGTGCCGAATAATAAACAGCACCGTAATTATATAAAATTTTTTCCACTCAGCCACATCAAAGAGAATAATATCGTGAATGATCTCCGAAGCTTGAATTTTAATTATTACATTATTGAATACAAACGCGGCGAAATTGTAATTCAAATAAAACGAAGAAGGCGTAGGAACAAGCTGCACAATAACGGGGCGTGCAGATTTAGTCCTCCCGTTCCTTTTATTTTCGCTTGAATCATACGGTTACGCGGGCATGATAAAAAGCATCATGATGGAGCAATTTCTAGATTAAGGAGACACGAGGCCGCAAACTGTACTGCGAAATTTTCAGCGACGTGGTATTAAGAAAATTTTAATATACGCGCGTGTACTACGGCGGAGACTCGAAAAGGAAGATTAAATGCATTCTAAATAAAATAAAAGCGCGCATAAATTAAAAATGTCGCGACTATAATGGCTCTAACAGTCTTCTCTCAAGACGCAGAATGAGTGTGCTTTAGAAACGTCAGAGTTGAATCTCGGCTTGATCTTTATCTTAGTTGTTTCAGACATGATTGTTTATTAAGAAAAATTAACAAAAATTAGACTATTTTACAGACTATTTTAAAGACTATTTTACATTAGTAAATTTTTTTCTTTTATTATATTTTATATTTTGTTTTTTTTTCTATTATTATATATTATACATTATTTCAGCGTATATTTAAAGGGTGTAAAGAGAGAGAAATAGTGAGAGAAATAGAGAGAGAAGCTTAATTTTCGAAGGTTTAATGACGAGGGTTTTGGGTTAATGATGAAAGTCTCACTGAAAGAATAAACGTTTCACGAGTGATGAACTACCTGGTCTGTTTTACATTTCACATTCTTCCATTAAATGCGCATTTCCGTTCATCTTAATCGTCTAGAGGCTCTTCTCTTTCTTTACTTAATCAATTGCATGTCAATTTGCGAAACCGAGACGTTTCAATCCGCGAGACGTTAATTATTGAGGCGAACGAGTTTAAAGAGCGCGGATCGCTTCCCGTGACGGTGGCGTGAAGGTTCAGGGAAACGACGTGTGGAGAAAGGGAGAAAGGGACGGAGGGGAGTCTCCAACGCGCGATAAGCGAACACGAAGTGAAGAAGCTCGAACACGTTGCACCGGGGAAATTACGAGGGCCGTCTCGCGTATCGCGTCTCGACGGGAGATCTTAATTGGGTCTGTAAGACCTGGAATGCGGACGACGGACGACTCTCGCGTAATTGTTTCCGCGCATACCTACGCCACTGTACGTGAATCGTACGATTGTAATCGCGCATCGTTCTTCTTCCTTCTCTCCTGGACCTACAACGAGATTTTCGTGTTCTGCGATCGACGACGTCTAAGAGATAATTATTATAATAATTTTTTTTTGCGCGCGATATCCAGATATCTCTTATGCGTTCGTACACACAATTGATCGTACGTAATAAATATAGTATATGTGTCTTTTATCTTATCTTTGAAAATTAACTGTATGAAACTCGTCTCATAATTCATATTGTAAGGAGCTTAGGATAGTCATCGTGGCGCTTCCCGGAAGATAGAATCCACCGCGAAAATTAATATATGTATATGTAATTATGCAATCTCACGATCTTCTCTGATGACTCAACTTTAAACAGATACTCATCTCATAATTCACATTGGTAAGAGGCTTAAGGCTCACTGTACGTTTAGAAGCGACTGTCAAGAGCCTACCATGAATATTAAAGTCGCGGATTCTATACAATTAATGATAGAGTAATCGCGATCTTTTCGAATGTGACGGTCGAATTTTGTGTAAAACGCTTTCCTCGTGCGCGTGCTTGATAGAGGTTTAGGATCAACGTTCGGGAGCAGCTCTTAGGTACTGCGCCGTTCACGTTCTAAGCTTTTACGCATTTAAATTCATTGAAGCCAGAAATACAACGTCGAATAAATCGCCGCGACGTCAACCGACGTGAAATACGCCCCTTTGCATGCCGAGCGCGACTCTCCTTCTCATCTTTTCTTTCTCCCTCTCCACCTTTCTCGCATGTCGCCTATATTATCCCACACCGATGCTCCCGGGGGCGCTATCTCTATCTTCTCGCCTGCGGCTTCCGAGGGAGCGAAATAGAATTCTCAGTTTCAATTCTACGATCTCCCGCTCCCGTTCTCCCCCCCTTGCCGCCACACTCGTTCCTCTCTTTCTCTATTCCTTCGCGATGAGATAGACCAAGACTCGCCGAGGATCTTCGCTGACGAAGACCCTCGTCGGAGTATCACATCCGTTTTTCTCTGCCCCCGCAGGGCAGATATTTTATCGGGCTCGATCGATACGCCGATACGATCTCCAAATTTTTCCTCGAGCACGCCCTTATCGCCAAGTGCGAAATATTGCGCGGATAATGATAAGCTTGCTTGAAATGAGGCAAGTGTGAGCGAAAAATCCCGTCTTGCAGGGAGAAAGAAGGAAAGAGGTACATATTTGGATACCCTACTTGGCCGACATGTTAAGTACAGAGATACCGATTTCAGGGAAGAACTCTGTTTCTTTCTTTTGTTTTTTATTTTTTACGATGAGTAGCAAGGAGCAAAGTCGCGCGTGAAATTGCGAAGATATCGGAGAAACAAATTAAACGCGGGTTTTCCATTTCCTCGTTGCTACCTCAATAGATATCCGCGCCGAGATCTGAGTAAAATCGTCGTGGTAATTGAGGCTTACCGGCGAAACGTCTCGTTGACACTTAACGCGCACGGTAATCCCCGAGTTTCGATTATGACAGCGAAAAGCCCTGGCGAGAACGTTTCGGTTTCTCGTTTTTGTGCGCATTCAACGCCATCGCGCGCGCGTTATTCCGGTCCGATTAATCCCTACATGCCCGCGGCAGCGACGCTATGATTGGCGCGCATGATTGTAACGCGACGTGTTACGAGCTTCGAAAAGCGTCGGATTAATCTCGATGGACGGCGCGGCTCGATTGACTTGGTCATCCGCGCACGCGAGATAATGCGGCAACTTAATGACGATAATCAGTGGAAAGTGACTGCAAATTGCTCACGCATTCGGAAAACGTGTTATTATATTATACGTATATGCACTCGTCGTGGCACATTACCTACATGCATGCCGCCCATTATAAAAAGTCTCATTCGCACTTGTATTAGCACGATCATTATTTCTAGCTTTATTTTCTGATTAATTAATGTCGCTCTATTTCTATTTTTCTGATGTTATTTTTCTCTTGAAATAACAATTTTTCATTTTTACTTACATAAAATATTATAACTATATATAGAATATTATAATCTATATATTGTGTGCACTATGTATATATTTGATTGTTATTTTCTTGGTGATAAAAAGCTTATCTCGAAAGATAATTCCGTTTTAATGGAGGAAAAAGTAGGAATGTCCAAGAGTTATTTGCGAGTAGATCCTCGGTGAAATATCGGCGAAAGATCTCTCGCCTCCCGGGAAGATTTCGCGCAGCGACCACCGAATAGATTGCGAAACTTCCCCCACGCCGTAAATAACTCTCCTGTAGTCCAGAAACAACGAGATTATTCTTGAAACTTGGAGGATATTTCAAGAGGGAATCTCGAGAATGCCGAACGTAAACGCCCGACAGGTCGACCTATTTTCTTGTTATTAAACCTCAGTCTGACACACGTCCTTCTCGCCGTTTTGCGCGAAGGATCGGGAAGTGGAAAGGTCAGACAAGGCAAGTTTTGCCACTTCAAAAATACGTTTAAAGACAACAACAATTACCGAGGTTGAAAGTAACACGAGATTCCACTCGTAGAAGCTTTATAGAGAGTACTTCTTGCACGACTTTCGATACTTACGCTACAACCGCTGAAGGCTAAAACAAGACTTTCAACCGCACGGCTGGATGACCGCAGTATCACGTATCCCTTCTTCATTTGCGATGTGTATCGTGTAAACGCCGGTCGTTAAAAACTGGTCAAAGGGAAACGATGTTAAGGCACGTTAACTCGTTCCGCTCCGAAAAAGATCTCGGCGTCCGATATTAAAATATTACATTGATGTAATAATAGTCGTGCTCGACCATTTTTTGGCATGACGGTGTTTTTCCTGCTGAAGCGAGACATTTAATAAATTCGACGCTTCTCACGAGAATATCTTCCATTAGTTCTCCCGGGGGATAAGTGGCCAGACGAGGCCACGAGGACACACGGGTATAAACCCGCTGTCACGTGCAGGCGATGCGGCGCGGCGCGTTTTCTTTCCTCGCGTTTCACGTGCGCGCGTACTTCTTGGCCCCGTACCCTGTTAATAGCCACGGAGGTTCGTGCAAGTGACATTCGGTTGAACGATTTAATTATCGGACTACGCCGTAAGTGAGCGCCATTAGACGTAATGAACCGGGATGTAATGAACTTTAACGAGCGCGCGACTTTCCTGCTTGCCCCGTCAATTTAGCGATTATAATAACCGCGATCATCACTATCTTTGCTCCATCGTCTAATTAGGTTACTCTTAGGATGGTAAACGTTGCTTTACCTGAAGAAACGAGAAGTTGTAAGCCCAGAAATTGCATCTTCGGAAAAACAATGTTGACAAAGTCCGGAATGATCGATGCGAACTTCCAAGATAAACAATTAGGGCAAAATAAATTTTGATGAACTTGGACGTTTACTCCAATAGTTTTAAATTTATTTAGTTAATTGTGTGTAGCTATTAGATGACGTCTTTTATTCTTGCTTTGCAGTTACGGCCAATCATCCGCCTCAAAGACCGTGGATTCCATTGACGAGGCCCAATAGGACAAGACCAACATGTAAGTACTCATCCGTTCAAGTCACTTGTATCAGATTTAAAAACTTTTTCATCTCCACACTGTGAATAAAATAAATAAATGAAATAAATCTTTATTATATCTCTCCACTGACGAGCTCTCGTTTATTAGGTAGAAGAAAATTCCGCTTTTTTTCTATGTTGACTTTTCACACTGTGAATTAATTTGTTTATAATTACACCGCGATGCAAAATACTATCTTTTTTTAATCTATAGAAACATCAATTGCAAATCCGAAGGCGCTTAATTTCCTTCACGATCACGTTATAACGCGCAATAAGGTTTTCATTAACGAACTCATCAACGTCGTTTCGCGCCATCGTACATTTGTTAGAATGCACTAGCCGCGGCACGCTGAATCAATACGTAATATTTACGCGCGTTGCATCGGGAAGGTAACGGGCGAGCCTGAAGATAACGTATGGGAAAACGTACGGCTGATAGTGAGTAATGCGCCGCTGTGACAATCGCACAAGGCGAGTCAAAATATGACGAGCGGCGAATGCGCGGCGAATGCGACGTAAAACAAATTACAATTTACGTCCAACGGTGTAATAAATTTACGCACTAAAGGCCACGCGGCGCCTGCCTTCCCTCGCACCATGATATTGAACTTCCCCGTTACTTTGGTCGTTACTTAAAGCTCGATGTCGAGTCACATTTATGCCTGTACGAGACCGTAACTACGCTCGTTTCGCCATCGAATTAACGAAATATATTTCGTAAAACGCGATCGCGTTTGAAATGAAATTCCGTTTCAAAAATAAAATCAGGATTCACACACTTTTCCCGTCACTGAAGGCTTAGAAAATGATGACGAGGATACATATGCTAAATTTTACGTAATTTCTGTAATTTTAATTATATTATTTTGTGTAGTATTTTTTTCATTTTTTATCTCCTAAAGTGCCTATTGCAATATTAAAATCTTTGAAGATATGCAAAGATAATTTTTTAATTAACGAATCATCTTTCAAAAGGATATTTTTTATTTTTTATTTTCCAATGTAATGGTCTAAAGTATTATAGATGTAATAAAAGTGACAAAGCTCGATTTCAACATCACTAGTATTATTTTAATTTTCTGTCATTTCCCACTTTAAAAAAAAAGAAGCCAAAAAAAAGCATTGGTAATGTAACGATCAAATTCACTGAAAAATCGGAAAAATTCCACGTGTACCTGTATACATACATCCTCTCTTATCTCAGTTTTCTAAAGCAAGAGACTCGCGCGACGCGATATCGCTCAGGGTGAACCGCGTAAATTCGCCTTAACGTACCCCGGGTCCAGACAATGGTGGCACCTTGACCATCGGTCAACGCCGACGAGTTTCGCAGCCCGGAGGCGTGCGATGCCGCGTCGCGCCGCATCCCGCCGCCGCCGACGGCTGTATACCGCACCATCTGGACAGATTTATTGCACGACACGGGCACGGCGGCGGCGGTCGAGGTAGTAGGAAGAGGGTGAAAGAGGGAGAGAAAGCGCGCACCGACGGAGAGAGGTACAAACGGCTGGCTGGATGGCTGGATGGCTAGCTGGGTTGGTTGGCTGGCTGGCTGGCTGGTCTGCCGCCGTCCAAAAGGAAGCCATTGTCGACTCGCGCTGGACGCGATAAATCATTTCGCTACGGTTTACGCTATTCATTATTTACGAGGAGGCCCATTATACTTACGACGGTCGCTGATTAGTTATACCGTTTGTACGCATATGCAGATGTGTATTGTGCTGCTCTTCAGCAAACTCGCGATCGGGGCTCGCGTTACGTTTTGTACCCTTGATTTTTTCTTCCTTTTTTTTTTATTTTAAAAAGCGGAAGATCAGGAAAGAGTACCTCAGTTTGATCTGCGTTTTGTAACGCGTAGAGTCCTAATACGAATGATGACTATACACTTTAGACTTATTCTTAGACTCATGATTTTTTATATCACATATAAATTGTATTTAATTTGCAAAAAAAAAGATAATTGATAACATAAATATTTACGATATGTGCATATTCCCCCCGTGGGCAATATTTGCTTCCGGCTGTTAAATTGCTAGTCTCGATCACATGTACGTGCAGTAAATAGTGATTTATCAATTATTTAGAGAAGCACTAAAGCAGAAATGGCGAATGATTTGGCGTATCGCTGAAAACATTACTTTATTTTAAAGAAAAATACGAATCGGGCTATTAAATTCTGGATAAATTATGGATGTTTCTACTTCCAGTTTTCTAAAAACGCGCTCGTCGTAATTCCTACGAACGAACCTCACGTACAGGGTGTATCGTAAATTGCGGCAATCAACAGCGAAAACGCATTTCCTGATGAATTTAAAGACGATCTTCTTGCAGAATCGAAAATACCTTTCTACATTATAATGTAGATTAAAGTTCAATTATTTTAATAAAAGGGATTAAGCGAATGTAACTTTTTAATCTTTAACTATAGTTCGAGAACCGTAATTTGTATAATACAAATGTTATGAGTGAAATTATATTATAATGAATACAAGAAAATTATTTATGATAATTACTCTAAATAATCTAGATTTAAAATAAATAGAATAATACAAATTGTAATTAATAAATAATTATAATATATAAATTACAATTCTAAATTAATATAATTATAAATTATAAAGGACGTTGTGCAGATTCACAATTCTTTGATATCTAATTCTGTAATTAAATCATTGTTCAACTTCCATAAAGAAAAATATCAAATCGACAGTCTCTACTGATCGTTGTATTATACACTTCGTACATTTCATCTCCTTCCTCGAGAAATCCAGTATACTGTAAAGTACACGTTGACTGAAAACATAGATATATCATTAGTAAATGGTCGTAATCAAGCGTTGCGTACCAAAGTTATTATACAGAAGAAAAAAGCGAAAGAGAGGAAATCGTGTATGCTGAGCCGCGCGTTTGCGTTACAACGCCGCCGGTGACTGCGTAATCGCTCAATGCGCGGTGGAAGCTGCCGCCTTACGAACGCGGCAATTTAGGAATTACGCGTGCGATCGCTTAAAACCAATTTCACCGAGAACGTCGCAATTATCGCGGCGACCCGACGCGCCGCGCACGTTGCGCGATTTCGCTGTTCACGCTCGGGACTGTAGATCTCTCCGCCGCCGTCATCATCACCGTTATGTCAGGGAACCCCTCGACGAGAATTATTCTCGCATACGTGTTCCGGAACGTGCGGAATCCTCGTCATTCCGGCGAACATGTGCGATTCCACCGGACAACATCGACGGTACCTATGCCGTTTCACGGCTGGTGTGAATTTTAATTTTCAGCGAGCTCTCGTCGCATTTCACCTTTCACGTATCTCACTTTTAGAGAATAATTGCTCAATCGCAACGAACACTTATAAACGCAAAAATTATTTTCTTCCTAAATCCATTAAAAAAAAAAAAAAAATCTACTGGGAATAATTCGAATGTCATTTCGTTGATTTCTCGATTCATTATCTCGCCATCAATTGTCTTGTCCGAAAGGAACGGACGTCTCGCACGTCGCGCGAAGTTAGCGCGATGCCGACCCTGACGGCAGCCCAGACTGGCCCGTGCAAATTACTTCTTGCACCTCGCGACGACCCTCACAATCATACTCATTACGGTGGCCCGTACATGGCCGGGTCGGGTTCTGCGGGACACGGAGCAATTACGCGCCATTATCATTCCAACGCTTGTAACTGCTTGCGCGCGCGTGATTATATTCTTATTAGAAATCGTTATTGCTGTGGCGCGCGGTAATCATCGCCGTTGCCGCTTTTGTCGCGATTATTACCATCATCGCCGATGTGGCGTTACACGGGCGAGTGAGCGGTGCCGCGTTTGTTAATATCATGCGAGGGGCCGACCGTCACTATCGCGTTCGCCTCGGCGGAAGATCGCCGTTGCCTGTTACTTAATTACCGCGATTATCCCGATCTACAACGATAAGTAATGAAATAATGGTTCTCGAGTCGTAAAGATTCATTTAGATTCTGGGACAAGTCCCCGAGATGCGTACAGTTAACTGTCCTCGCGCTCTCGCGCGTTCATTAAGCTTAAAATAGTGCCTAGCACGAAGATCAAGTTCTTGCAAAAGACTTTTAATTGTTGCTAAATTTTTTATCAATTGATAGATACCGTTATTAGGTATTATCGAATTCACATTGTGGCGCTGAATGGATTAAAATTTGCTACAAAATTTTTATCAGATCGTAAAAAGCGTTTCCAGCATATATCGTAGCGTACATTGCAACGTAAAGCGTATACGAGTGTTATAAAAAAGAGATACATTCTCGTATCTCGCGATGCTGCATAGAAATGTGTGCTACTTTCCTCGAATGTACGTTCAGAAGCGAGCTCCCTTTCCGTCGATTTATATCGCTGCATTTCCGCGAGGCATACCGCGTTTATACATTCGCAAAGTCGGTTGAGCACGGCGTTTCGATCTACGAATAACTCCGGCTACCACGGGCGCGCAAACCGAGTCAGGCTCTTGAATTTCGACTTCCAGTCGGCCAATTACTCGCGGGCAGATTTTTATGTTGTAAATATCCCGCCGCTGCGGACTGGAGATTCGCGGTAATACCGATTTACGAGCCAACTATTTCGGCGTGCAGCTGCACGGGTTTGTTGCGCCGCAAAGTCGGTTATTTATCGTCGCGGGGATCTTCGCGAAGTTGATCCCCGCTCGGAAATTTCGGCTCAGCTCGCAGCACGAAACGCGTCGCGTTTTATAAAATATTTCGCAAGTCAGAACGGATCTTCCGGCGCGGCGTCTTTTGACTCGATTCGAGTTTTCAGATGCTCTCTCTGAAACGTTATTCCCCCCTCCCCCCGATCGCCTAGAAGATACACGATTCGAGTTTTCAGACGCCGATGTTGAACCTGCTAATTTATTAATCCTCAAGCTATACTTTGTTGAACGAGACATCCGGTGCGAGAGCAACTTCGCGTGGCACGCGAGAACCGAACCCCGGCGGCGTGTGTAAATTAGGTAACCTGTTCGGATCTTCTCTCGTGAACTGGTTTGGCGACTCTTGAGGCAGGTCGTGAGTCGGCATCGTTAACCTCGGAGAGGATGCCTAGTCCGTGAATGGACCACCGTTCGCACGCTGCCATTGATTGCCGTCGCCTTCTGCAACGTAGCACTTATGGACCGACATAAAGTAAAATCGCACTTGTCTATTACCCTAGATATTGTATATGGATGCAATTTTCTTATTCTTAATCCCCTTTTAGATTCTTACTTGTGGATCTCACGCATTGTACTTCGCGGATATGCGACAAAAAATATTTTGACCGTTTATCGAGATAACGGGCTTAACTTGTTGATTGCCTTTCTTCGATTATTATAGGCACGGCATGAAATTAATGTCAAATTAAGCAAGTTTAAACAGGCGACTGATATCTAACTTTCTCCGTGAATATTAAGACTATATATAGTTCACGGATGACTTTCCTAGACTTGTACTAAAAGCTCCTTGCCGTGATGTAATTAGCCCTTTTATCTTAACGCGAATCCGCAACGCATGTAGCATTTAGACGACAACGGATCGTCTACCTGCCACTCAGCCGAAGTTCGGGAAGTGTTCCTTCAAGCATATTCCTCCGAGCTGCTAAAACACTTTGTAGATTAAAGTGATTAACAGGTTGGCTGCCGATTACGCTCGGAGCATAGTGTCCGTCGAACTTTAACTTATGTCTTACAAAATACCTTGTCGCAAGTTTGGCACGCACTCGCAAAATACTTTTATAGTTAGGCAAGTTTTCACTAACCACTGAATGTTTGCCTCATTATCGTCTGGGAGTTGATAACGAGAATTAGAACTCTTTATCAAAAGATCGTATTTGGAACATTTATAAAAAGGTGAAGCGATTTTTCCTTTTTTGACTAATCGATGCTTTTAAAATATTTATTTAGATTTGTCGAAAAATTAATTAGGCGATTAAAATTGTTATATATATATATATATATATATATATATATATATATATATATATATATATATATAYATAGAGTTGCACGACGAAAAAAATTGTTTATCGAAACGTAACGTAGGTAGGTAACTTGAACCGAAGAAATATTACCGAAATTTGCTGTATTGCTTCCTCGACGCAACAGCATTTATCCCAAATGATACTGCAACTATATCTGTTCAGATGCAATGCCAGATGTAGAAACATGAATATATATATAAAATTAATATCGGTCGGTGAAACTTGAGC
Source organism: Cephalotes varians (assembly GCA_037157785.1). Taxonomy (NCBI): domain Eukaryota; kingdom Metazoa; phylum Arthropoda; class Insecta; order Hymenoptera; family Formicidae; genus Cephalotes; species Cephalotes varians. Next base: position 2,845,296 of record JANQDE010000003.1, read on the forward strand.
TTGTTGACTTAGTTCGTTACCAATTACGCCGTACTTTGAGAAGTGATCAGGTTTCGCTACCTCGGGGACATCGTAGCGATGTATACTATAACTGCTCGGTAACTTTAGTTATTATCAGTTTGGACTATCAGTAAATCTCGGATTAGGCTAATCCTCTCCAAAGCCGAAAGAAAAATATCTATAAAGAGATGTGCGTTCTAATAATATCATAATCGCATAAAATGTGGAAGATTTAGAAAATATCTTTATATAAAACTAAAGAGAGAAATAAAGAAAAAACGAAGCGGAAGAAAAGAAAGAAAAAAAAATACATTTTTTAAATCTTTTATTTGAAATCTGTCTTTTGCACCTCGCGTTGCACTTTCACGTAATTTTACACTTTAAAACAACTAAGAACAATTATTAAAAGGAGAAAGAAAGTGAAGTGTATTAAGAAATTTTTCTCGTATAGATACATTTGAGAGTCTCGATAAAATATCAAACGAAAAAAATTCATGACAGAAGCTTGCTTCTCTTTCTTATCACGGTCGTCGCGAGCGATAAAACTCCCCCTCGAATCCGATATATGCGTCGTTGTCTTCATCTAAAGAGCACGGAATAACGGCGGGGCGCCCATTAACGACGCATATCTCACGCAAGATCGAGCCAGAATAATGCTCTCTTAAGATGATCGCCGGCTTAGTTGGCGGAAGGACTCGTCGAGATGGTCGTGTTAACAATCCCACGAGAACGAACGAGGCTCGAGGGAAACAAATCGGTGAATCGTTAACGATCGTATTTATCGGGAGGTAAGCAAATTAAAAAAAAGTCAGCCTATCGGCCAGGTTTATCGCCGCGTCCGTCGGGGAATAGATAATTAAAGATTAAAAGCGCTCACGCGCTTCGCCACGGAACGCCCTGCGTCTAATACACAATCAATGTTGTCTCACATTTTGCATCGTTACGTTTTGCATTTTACTTTTCGCGCTGATAAAAAACTGAAAATAATCTTAGGTATCTCATTATAGAAAGGTATAGGTATCTCAATATAAGAAAAAAAAATTATAGTCATATTATACTTGTTTGCAATGAAGGGTGAAGGATCGGTATTTCCTGAACCGTTACGAAGAGCAAATTTGCGTTCGGCTGAATGATTAACGGCGTTTTGGTAACGGCGGTTTGGGGCGAATCCGAGATACCGATACCTTAACCGTTTCTCTCCTTGCCGGCGGCTGCGATATCGCTCGTGAGCTACTCTCGTAGCGGAGTACGCGTACGCGTTATTGGATTGCGGCGGATACCGCGGCTCAATTATTTACATTCGCGCTCTCTCTCTCTCTCTCTCCCCCTCCCCTTTCCTTGTTTCCCTCTTCCACTCTGCACGGCGATTGCATTCGCGGTAATAGAACCGCTGATTTACTGGTTTAGCTCGGCCGTCTATCGCCCGGGCTGCGTTCAAATTAGTTCCAGCGTATCGACGGGAGATGTGTTCTTCGAGGGTATCGAAGCGCACCCCGAGATCGCATCCCCGCCGTCGATGTCCCGAGGGTATTAAGTGAGGAGATTCGGCAATTAGTGCCGTGAGCGGAAAGATTGACCTGTTAACAAGCCGGATCGATAGTGTAGCGCGCGAAGGTGATAGGAGCGTCTGAAATGGAAGGCGGTAGAAACGAAACAGCCGCCGTTTCTCTCGAGCCGTAAACGCGCCGAATGATGAGGGAAGATCGCGTCTCGCTGCGCAACGTCGTGCCCGACCCGATTCGTACTCGCGCGTTCGCTCTAATCACGGTATTATATTGCGCGCCGCGGATAACTCGCAGAGTCGCACCGAGACTAAGTAAAGCGCGCCAGAGAGAAGAGAGACGTCGGGAATTTATGCAGACAGCCGGGCGACGTTGGCAAGACAGCTCGCTTTATGCTGATCCTCTTATCCCGAGCTGTGAGAATCCGCGCGCGCGCGAACGAGCGAGTCTAAGCGTGCAACATGTATCGCGTTTACGGCACGTGGAAACGGCGGGAATCGGAAGACGGGGGAGCTCGAAGAAAATAGGACGGCTTACGAACCGAGGCATGAAGCCGCGGAATCAGGATCGTGAAAGAAACGAGACTCGCACCGACCCGCGGAGGTAAATCAAACCTATCCGTTATTATTCGCCTCGCGACGGAAACGATCTGTAAATATTCGCGAGCGTCGTTCGAGACTGCGAGCGAACGAAATGACATTTTCATGGGCGTGAAAGAAGGGAGATGCGTGGAAGAAGAAATACACGCGACGATTTATCCTTTCATCCCCCATGGCAAAGATACGTCAGCGATTGATCTCTCTCTGGATTTTCTATCGTTATATATTTGCATTTGGAAATGGTATATGTGGGATGTGTTTCGTTGACTGTCGCAGGTATATTCACGGTGATGTGCTACAACGTGCTGTGCGACAAGTACGCGACGCGGCAGATGTACGGCTATTGCCCGAGCTGGGCGCTGGACTGGGAGTATCGGAAAAAGGGTATCCTCGACGAGATACGCCACTACGCCGCGGACATCATCAGCCTGCAGGAGGTCGAGACGGACCAATTCTACAACTTCTTCCTGCCGGAGCTCAAGCACGACGGCTACGACGGCATATTCTCGCCCAAGTCCCGCGCGAAGACGATGGCGGAGAACGACCGCAAGTACGTCGACGGCTGCGCCATTTTTTTCAGGACCGCCAAGTAAGTGCATTCCCCTGTATCTCACGATTCACGTCGCGACGATAATGCGTTTACGTGACAGACGAAAACGGCGGAGCCGTAAATATGGGTCGCAGCGAACGCAGCCTCAGTCATAAGCGTCACTTGAAACAGATTGTTATTTATATTAAACGGAAAGTTCACGATTTATCGCGTTAGTTTTTCCCCGTATCGGAGTCGGATAGAAAGTTCAATGTACTGAGAATAAACGTATCGCAGAGCTTGGCCATATATAGAAGCTTGAAGAAATGTTTATTTTTATACTTTGTTTGTCCCCTTCAACGATATTTTTAAGATATTTCTAACAAACCTTCCTCTTGTAATTTTCTACAACTATTTTTATAACGGATTGAAAAGAGAAATAAAGTTCTATAATGTCATGATATAAATAAACGAATATCTATAGCGTCGACAGATAATTGTTACAAAGTGATTTAATTTGCGGATTGACAACTGAGAATCGCGAGAGTATTTTTATATTACAGTATGTCATAACGCGTGAAAGGATATTGCGTTAATTTGTCATTTCCCCTTGCATATTTTCCTATCACGCTGAGCGTTCTAATTAACTCACCGGAGAAAAAGAAAAATGATTATCAAATAGTCTAGACGATCCTTCGATTTATTAAGAGGCGTGTTGATTTAATTAATAAACGTAGGACGGCACAGCAGAAAATGCTGTCCGCTGTAATACAGTTATCGATCACGCGCAATATCGAATTGCTTCGAGTAAATGCGCCGTGAAATTTCTCAAAAGATCAAATCGATAACATCACGCGCAAATATATTACGATAAAAATAAAATATATTAATAGTAGATTTTTTTAACAGTTTATTACTCCTACATATGATTTTGCTTATCTTTTTTATGATATGTCGTATCTATCTATTCGCGAGTTCAATTCCATCTCTGCATTTTTATATTTCTAATTTTCAAGAAATATGGATGACAAGTGACAATTTCAATATGAAGCGCTTGACGTGCAAACGGTTCGTTGCTTTGACGTACAAACCAATCGGTGGTGAAACAATTTTTCAATTATTCGATGTTACCGTGTTTTCACGAGATTTCACGAGTTCGATATTCAGTTATTGCGTCAAAGATTATCGTTACCGCCTTTGCGGAATCAATTATAGGGGCGCTTATCACCGCTTTGCGATACTGAAAACAACAGAGGTCTCCCAATGCGCGACATTTAATTCCGAACGGGATGAAAGATGCATCCGCTCGTAATTTAACAAAGCGTCGCGCGCGTGTCTGGCGTGTAATAACGTCATGGTAATCCAATATCGCGTCAGATAGTAACGTCACGTCGTAAATCGCCGTCTGTGTTTAATAGAAAAGCGAACGCGTCGCTCTCACGAGCGAGTACTTTCTTGTATTCGACGAACAAATTAACCGGAAATCGATGGAAACGTCAAAGCGAAAATAATATTCGCGATCGAGAATGTAAGTCTTCAAAATTCCCAAGAGAGAAATAATAATAATAATAATAATAATAATAATAATAATAATAATAGTGAGAAAGCAAAATAAATGAGTGATATTAAAGAAATGAGGAGTAAAAGGAGGAATTTCCAATTAACTCGAAATTTATGTGTAAAATAATACGAGATTTTCCCAGAGAATAATTTCAAAATCAGATATCCTCGTTTCACCGAATATCCTAACTTTCTCATTGTTCGGAGACAATTTCTTCTCGGGGAAAAAGCGAGGAGTATCTGACAATTTCGTGCTTATTTCCTCTTGCACGTCGTGCACAGACGCGACACAGTTCCGATTTCAATGAACCTGATTTCGATATCGTCGCGCGTGTTACTGTATCGATACGCACAAATTGCTTTTGCGACGGCCATTGACCGGAGGGCGTCCCAGTTGCACGTGCACATTGTCTATGACGCATTAATCATCGCGCCTCTGCCCGAGATATCTATTTCGACTAAGGCTTATTTTCAGAGTATCTCGCGGCACAATGGCAGGTTTCCGCGATATCACGTTTGCAATATTCGGCCCCGGGGCCATCAAGACGCGATTAATGCGCCCCGTATGCACATGTCGCGCGTAACGGTTCCCTTTATAACCCGACGTCGTAAATAGGTGAAGTAAATGTCTCTCTGCGTGACAATATTAAGGTCGATGGCGGCGAACGTGCCCTCCCTCGGTCCCGCCTGTTAAATGCTCTGCGGCGGGATGCAAGTCGTTTTAACAACCGCATCGTTTACAGCATTAAACAGTTAGGTTTAGGGGGAGAGAGGCTCGTAACTCGAAAATATCGAGCTCCGTAGTGTGGTAGTTTAAAATTATTTAACGAATCTTGAATAAAAGGGTTTCTTCTCAAAAATATTTTATTTTATTAGAACACATTATTAAAGATACTCTGATATAATTTGGCATGAAGCCGCAAAGAATCATCGCGCACATCGAAATTCGAGATCGAATAGCAGTTGCCGCGTCGGTCGGACCAAAAACGATTCGTACTACTGCGCGACGCGAGACTGCCGCGCGGTTCCCACGAAAACTTTCTCTCCGCTTTATCTTCTCTTCTCCGTCTCGCTGGACTCGACCGGCCGAAGATGAGAAAAAGAAAGGAAAAGAAGCTTCTACGGTTTGCAAAGACGCGGCCATCGATTTCAATCCGGCTGCACAACGCGACCAAATCGACCGAACCAAATCAGCGTTCACGCGATGAGCGTAAAGTTCAACTCGCGTTCAATTTCCGCCTTCGGCGCTCGCCCCTCGCGATCATTCCCGGCTTTATTGCCTCGTCGCGGATTATACGGCGCGATGTCGAAGTGCCGTTTAAAAAAAAGAGAAAAAGAAGAAAAAGATCGGGGGAAGAAAGAAGGAGGGAGCTTGATGTTTGCACGGCAATAATGCCAGTAAAATTTTGTAAGCCGCTGAACGATATACTTTTTTTTCGCGCTAGTTGCATTTTGAAATGAGAGACAAGAGTCGTGTAAATTACATATATAAACTATTATAACTATATTATAAATATACTATTAGAATTATGTATAATTAAATATGTATAATTAAAATTTATAATAATTATACTCTATATTGTATATATAAATTATAATTATTATAACTTTTAATTATACAAAATCTTTTCTCAAGCTTTCGCGATGTTTGCATTAAAGTGACGTCTTTTCAGTTTCAATGCGGAATCGAGAACGAGTCAGACAGTTGTTTCAGACAGCGGGGAAAAGTCAATTACGCATTTGAGATTTCCGCCGTCAAGCTTTCTTATTTTTGGCCAATCCTTACCAAATCCTCTTTCTTCCCCCTTGAGCGAGACTGCAGATGACGTTGATTCAATCTTGTTTACGAGCGAGGAGAGGCTGGTCGCGAGCGAAGAGGGGGATGATGTGGCTCGTATAATGGGTCTTCAGAGAAGAATATATTTCTCAAGCATACGTGCCTTACATATTGGCCGTGCTACGGGATGGTCAGGGATGGGAGAAAGAAAAGGAAGTCCGGATATTCTACATCGCGTACGTGATACGCCTCGCTCACGAGTCCTCCGGCTACGACGAAAATTCGTACACGACACGCGACAACGATGTCGCGTCCATGTATCCAAGTCGTATCGCACGCGCAAGCGTCAAGTTCCTCTACATTTTCACGAGATGAATTGAGTCTCGTTGGTCATTTATCGGGACTTGGACGATCGATTGAAGAAGGACCGAGAATTTCTCTTCTGTCTTCGACTCGATTTTTCAATACCGATCGACACTGCGGTCTTCGATGCGACAATGGGGAGAGACGAATCGAATTTTTGACCCTGGATTATCTCTTTCGTTTGCTAGTCTGCTGATGTTTCTTCTATGCTCGGATCTGCTCGAATGCAGTTCATTTTCTATTGAACATATTTTAATTTTTCATCAAATATACCGAAATATATGATCCAATTTTGTCTCTTTTTTTTATTCTCTCTGTTCTTTTCGTTTTCTTTTGCAGATTTTCTTTGATAAAGGAGCATTTAGTTGAATTCAATCAATTGGCGATGGCGAACGCGGAGGGTTCGGACAACATGTTGAATCGTGTTATGCCTAAAGACAACATCGGACTGGCTGCATTACTTAGGACTAAGGAAGCCGCATGGGATAACGGTGAGTATATCGATATTTTTGAATTTCATCTGGACGAGATGAAACATAAACATTTGATGGACATTTCTTCTCGATATAGAATCGTATCTCACGAAACATAAATAAGTGAGGAGTATCTATTTACAGCGAGTCAAATATATCCGGTCTGCAGTACGAATTTGGATGCGATTCTCAGTTTATGTAAATGCATAATCTTGATTGTCTGAAGCTGTTTTTAGTGATTATATAAAAAACATGTGAGCGGTACAAAATAGAGACTACAAAATAAGTTTCATGTTTAAAAAAAAATTGTCGAACTCGCTTTCAAACGAGAAAACTCGATTCGATCTAATGAGTATTCGCGTAGCTTTTAAAATGTAAATCTTTGATCACGTTATCATGGCCACATGGCCACTGAATATGAATACGAATCCATTTGGATATTTCAGCGTTATCAGCATTATCTAGAAATAATCTCGAAACGCGCAAGAGGGCGGAAGATAACGTGAAACGTTCGCGGAAGTAAAAGGAAGGCGGAGCACATAGTTTTGATGCCAACTGAAGCGTCTGCTCGTCTCGTACACGCCCACGGTGAATAGCTCGTATCCAGCCGCGTGTTTGCACACTCTGCAACACGAAAGTAATTAACGCGTCGGTCTCCCCGGTAACCGATAAAGCCACCGGTCTACTACCGGACGCGTAATATACAGAAGTCCACGTTTTTCCCGCAGCTCGCTGACCGAGGAAGTACACGCTTTCGATGATTGAAGCAAGTAAATCGAGCACGATCCAGTATACGTGCACAGGGTGAGCCGATAATATCGCCGATCTGAACAATTGTCGATTTTTCCTCGACAAGAGTATCAAACGGTATTTTAATTTTAAAGAGATCGGAAATTTTGGTATTGCCAAATTTTTAAGCCGTATTTACTTTGCTAAAATTTATTCTTCACCGCAAGGGAATATATTTTAGCAAACATTTAAATTCGACGACATTGAGATTGTGCAGTTAGGTCTACGAAGGTATTGAAGGTACAAAGGTTCAAATCTCTCCAAGATAAAATTGGTTTTGAACTTCGAAACTTTTGAAACTTCGAAGAGATAGTGAAGCCCGGAACACCCCGTATAAGCGTATCGCGGAATGTGCGAGCAAACCAGGCCCGAGATTTATATAGCGGTCCAAAGGTCGAGAGCGGCTCTTACGGCTCACTCGGATGCGTTGGAACGTGCTCTCGTTAATGAGCCATTACCTACGTTACATTAATCCATACCGGGCGCAACGACCGGCTGGGAAAAAGCAACGGACTCTTCTCGCTCTCTGGCACGGAGGGGTAATCGATCGCGTCTGCGAGACCGGCGACTCCTCGCAGTCTCCTGCGCGCTTCCTGCACTACGGTTAACACCTGGTTAGCTTCTTGTATATCGCAAGTTATTACTGTGAGATAGATCACTATAGCGAACGGCAGATCATCAAATCGTAGTATTTCTAATTTATGTGCGCACGCGCAATATCGACATAACGCTAAGAAAACTACTTGACTACTATAAATGAAGATCTTTGTAAACGTCTACGAAATTCAAAATTTTTTAACGCAACTTGGAAAACTCGTTATCGTGATTGATCGTTCGTTAAACATCTCATTAAAAATTTTTACTGAAAACTCATTATGACGAGCATTGGAAATTTTTAATTTTTGAGTGGTACTTGAAAAACGGTAGCGCGAGTAAATATTTCTGTGGACATTTGTAAAAAAACTTTCACTCGTAACAGTCGCAGGTTCTTCGAAATACTCGAAAAATGTGGATTTCCCGATCTTCATCGCCCCCAGAGAATTTCTTCGCAAATGAGATTAATTCTATTACGCGACATGATTCGCAGAAGTTTGCTAAACTTCTCCGAATTTCGCAGAGTATTCGCGTTGCATTCGCGCCGCATTTCTCGCTTTGATGCTGTCACTCAGCTCCTCTACACACATGCTTAAGACTTGGCCAATTGAGTAATCGTATTGAATAATCAGAATACGCAAACCAAACTGGGCTGCCGGCGTTCAGATGAGCAAACAGCTTAAATCAAATATAGTCGAGTACATTCGTCATTCTCTCGATGAATCTCACTGCGATGTCATTCTGATATTTAGCCAACTCCAACGTCACGTCGTTCTGCCTGATTTCTCTCCGCTGTATCAGGCAACGATGTTGTGATCGCATTAGTCACTTGGGAAACGTCGGTTTTTGTATCAATGATATTTTCAGTGAATTTCAACAGGATGTACGATTTGTAAAAAAAAATTCAAGCGATGCTTAGCGCGCGATAGAGGAAACTCGCCGATCGTTTTCTCGCGGAGATAGATGCGCTCGCGCCGAGAAAAGATATCGAGATTAGATCTCGATCGAAGAGCTAAAATCCATGTAACCATGCCAGTGGGGCGCGATTAATGATCTCTTACGCTTGAATACGAGCAAACTCGAGACACGTCCCAAGCCTTATGTGGGACCGAGCTGATAGTCTCTTGGTTCAGCTCGTGAAAAAGGATCGCCCGTTCCGAGAGGGAACATTTCCGAGATACGCGAGCCTTCATGGCTCCGACTAATAGTGGTACCATCGGCGGTACTAATAGTTCGATATCAGCTGCCGGCGCACGATGAACGATGCGCCACCGTTCGGAGATATGAACGGATCGTTTATTCGCCGGATTCTTTTCCGCGCGCAGAAATTTAAAGGCGACGTCGGAGAAACGTTAATCATTCGCCGCGCGCGAAGGACGTCTTCTTGGAGTCTCAGTCAGATAGCGTCTTCAGTCTTCTCCAAGATAACGTAACGACCATAAAGACGTTGTTGCGCTCGCAACGTTCCTCCCTGAATTTTGTACGTCATGCAGTTTCACGATGTAATCACGTAATTTAATGTAATGTACATTATATCGAAGCGCGAATAATATCGAAATTTAAACTGAGATTTAAACAAATCTCTCAGTTATAGTTATTATTATAGTTATTACAATTGCCGCGCTTATGCATCGTTTAACTCTGAAATCGCAGCTGAAATGTTCTTCAGAAGTTTACGTCCGTCCTTTTTTCCGCATCTCGAGGATAGAAAACCAAAGCGCTGGCTTTACGAGCGGTTAACCGGATGAAAGTTTTCTGCGGCTTAAAACGCCGGCGAACCCATTCGGATCCCACGGGATTATTCCTCCGTGCCGACGAGGATATAGCAACCGTTCGGCGAACGGAATGCATTTAGATACGATAGAGACGATACGAAGTATTGAATTTCTCGGAGGTAGCGAAAGAGAAAAAGAAAGAAAAAGAAAGAGAGAAGGAGAGAGAGAGAGAGTTCAATTATTCGTGGAATAATCAACTACTGCGCGATTACGTCTGGAAAATTAGAGAGTAGAAGCTCTCTAAAAGCGTCATGTAAATGTTATTATTCAAGTCGAGTTAAGATAAAACGACATCGCTAGAGAATAGGGGAGATTTAAAGGACGTTTCGTTACTAAGAGATTTCCGCAATGCCGGATTAACTGTCAGAACGAATGACGTTTCAAAATATCATCACTTCGATAGGTGAAGGCTTAAAAAACCAATCGATTCAAAGTTTTTTTCTATATTACATCAATGCGCGCGCACATACACACACATACGCGCACATACACACATTCACGAACCACTTGTAATTCAAAATTAATCCTTTAAGTGTTTTATTTCATTTTGAGAACGTGCATTGATGTGCTTAATTATTTTTAAGCTGCGACGAGTATACTGCACACATTTTACACGCTGTACATTTCTTTTTATTTCAAGTGAATTTTTTTCTTTGTATGTTTTCTTTTTTATGTCCTAAAGTATTCTAAAATGCGTTAAAATTACGAATATGTTTTTTGTTTCACCTAAATTTTACTTTAATAGCAAATGCAAATTTTTTACTACATGAGTATACTCGACATTAAACAAAGAGCCTACCTTTTCATAACGAGTATACGCGACATAAACATCGAAAGGGCTAATAAAAAGAGTTGGGATTTTTTTCTAGAATGAAGAGATCCGTTCGCTTGAAACGTGAACGTGCGTTTGTGTCATGTAGCGTTGCAATGATTCGCATTTCCACGACCTTCGTGGCTATCGGTAGATAAATCGTCGGGTAATTGAATTCGCGAGCGAGCGAGTAACCGCAGGAGCCCCACCCCACACATCGTTCGTTACACGTGGGACAGCTTGTCGCTTAATTAATCGCGCTTCGCGACGCGACGCGTCTCGCGAGAAGAGAAGCGCGTTCGCTTTGCGAACCGCCCGAGGCGGAACGAAATCGCGAGCAGACTCTCTTGTAAGCTTTATAATACGCGCATACTGCAGAGAAGTTGCCGAGACACCTATCTCGAATGAGTATCTCGACAACGTATATTCCTTCGCGTGTGTCACTCCATCCGATTTTTCACAGATATATTGAGCCGCCACATACTGAAAAGTCCATAACTAACTTATCATGCACGTATGCATGCATACGTAAGTATGGGTTTTATATTTTTCCACGTGACTTAAGGTAACGCATCGTGCTCTTGTATAGACTGTTTCAACAATGTACGCATATATGATTTATTAACATAATAATAAAAAAATAATAAAATAATAATAATAAATCGGTAAATAATAGTAATAATAATCGACAGTTATTTAAGTTACTTGATATTTATTTTATATTATTTATTATTATAGCATTATTTATATTGTTCTTAGTAAGAGTGAATGAAGTGGGATTTAAATCAGTGAAGTTTGAATTAGTTTGAGTTGTTGCTTGCATAAAATCTTACCATTTTGTTTCGCATTAAAATTCTCACGATAACATTTAAGATTCTTTTAAAAAGATCCAAGAACATTTTTCTTCAATTAATTCCTATTTCGATCTATAATGAAGTTTCTTGCATTTCATCGATATTTATGAAGAATCACGTTTTCGCCACTGTGTTTTGAAACGTCCTGTGGATTCACCGGAGAGTTGACGTATCGGCACCGGGTGTCTCATTAAATACATCAGAACGGTCTAATTGGATAGGTGACTCTTAAGCAATGTTCGCTAGGCGAAGCAAACTCCCCGCGGAATGACGCTCGTAATCATTCATGAGCGCGCTTTAATACCGGACGCATAATTCTTCGTATGAATATTAATGCAAAGCGAGAGACCTGCGTAAAATGACGTGGCGCGGCGCAAGTCAATGCGCAATCATGAAGACGAATCTGTTCGTTTTAATGACACGCATTAGCACTTAATTATTTTAAATATCCTGCAACGCCACATCGCCATTTCCTCAAATCTCACATTACGCTTGTTTCCGCACAGCTTCTCTTTTCTTTTCTCCTTTTCTCATCAAACACAGGGGAGATATTTAAACGCTCTATTTTTACTGACGATAATAATCATTAATTTTGAACACGCGTGAGAAATTTTTATCTAATTAATATTGTATGTTTTCTCTCTCCTGGTGTTATTTCTACGCGTTTTTTTCACGTTTAGAGATCGAAATAAACTTCTACTTATTATTCTTAAAAATCAATCGATCATCAATGTCGTTTCTTTTTATTATAGTCACTTAAAAAGTTTTGATGCGAAATTAGCCTCGAATTGTGTGTATGATCCTTTGTCCTAAAACCAGTTCGCAGAATTGCAGAGTCCCTTGTACAAAAGCTTCTACTCTCCAGAGAGTATTCGGTAACAGAGAGGGAAAATCGATATTGATTCCTTCAGTAATTTACGAGACGGCTCCCGGCCGACTGCGGGTTCGCGGGTTCGATTGTCGTACAACCGCTATCGAAGGCACACCTTAACCCTCTATTCTAATCTAACTTGATTTACACGCCGGAATATCCGTACTGCCGTTGGCGAGCAGCCGCATTACCGATTCTCACTAATCTCGTCGCGTTACGCAACATGAAACCGAATAGTAATCATTCACGAACGCGATGAACTTTGAATGATCAACAGAAATATGTGATCAGAAATATATATCGTTCGTTCGGCACGTGATAAATATTTCATCTATTATTTTGTACAGGCAACAGATAATGTTTAAACAGATAAGCAATAAAATGCAATAGATAGTTTTTAAAGCAGCAATCGCGAAGCATAATAATTTTCTTTTCCCCCGAGCGAATCGTTTGTCTTCTCGCAGGACAAGATTCTTGAGGAACGTTGCCCGCGAAAGAACATAGTGCGGGAGATTGTGAACGCAAAGCGAAACAGCTAGTTTGAGTAGGGTTAATCTGTAAGGCCCCGATAGTAAAAGCGGATCCTCGCGGGCGCAATTAAACGGTAGATTTACGATATTGTGTTCGAGAGGACAGAGTATATCCCCCCCTATGGATTTCACACGGGGGTATTAAATAACCATTTTTGCGTTCGATAATCCCGAGGAGAGCGAGAGAAGAATTGCCACGGACTCGAGGAGCAATGAAGAAGAACTTTGAGAGCTGTTTAATCCTCTGGGATGATCTGCGTTTTTTGCAGTAAAATCGATTGCTCTCCAAGAATTTGAAAGTTGTATTAAAAGCTTTTCATAAAGTATCGCGATTAGATTAAAAGTTATCGCAAAGAGTTTTTAAGTATCTCACAATTAAATAAAACATTTATAAGCTGATCCGAACCAGTTCAAGTTTCTTCTTTAATTTTTTTAACTTTTACAAAACGGGAAGCCATTATAATAGTGCTGAAACAGTCTCATATTTTGAGGCAATGAATTATAATAAATCTTATTAAAAAAAAAAGCTTTAAGATTTTAAAAATAGACCAGTAATTGTTATTTTGTAGCTATTATTATATCCCTTCTTTCCACACCTTGTAAGTTAAAATTATATCTTCATACAATAATAAGTGAAGAAGATTATGTCTTCATGTTTTTAATTTAAAAAAATTTATTTCTTTTCTTACTATAAATTGTCTTTCTCAATATGTTTTTTCAATTTAATATTACACGATATTTCACTTCAATCATATCGTCGAACGATTATGCTAATCGAAGTAATTAGCTCAGTATTTTTTTTCCAACAATCATTGAAAGCGGTGAGCAATCATTCCGCGGAACGATTAATCGATTGAGAAGGTCAGTAACATGGGTTAACACGTCGATTTCCGGTAATGGACGCACTCAGGCGTTAATTTTGAATGACTATCTCAGGATCGTACCGTTAGCATCTCCTTCATCACAAACAACTTCACTTCCTACCACGTGCCAGGAATTACTTAAGTCACGAGTGAGTTAATATACCGTAAAGGTTGAATCGCGAGATATCAATCTGCTCGGGGGGCGAAAGAGCGATCGTATTCAAGGTCCGTGAAATCACGGAGCTTTTTACTTCAAACTATTTTTACTTATTTTGTCACGTTTGAGGAATTTATTTCCGGAGCCACGTAAATCCATATTTAAAAAAAGAAAAAGATGGAGATTACGTGTCGCGAATCGATAAGCTCTTCATCATTGTCATTTTTTAAATATGGACTCAGAGGGGGATTTGAAAAAAAAAAATCAACGCACTCCTCTCTCTGTTTGTGGAACACTGTGCGCGTACTTGTTGCGGCAAAGTGTTTTCTAGTCCGGCGATTTCCAACCGGTCGATCGGCATGGGAATTTATCGGCACCGGAAAATAAATACGGCATTAATCTGCTGTAATTGCGCAACGGGAGAGTTTCAGCAGCGCTAATTTACGGGCCTTATTACGAACTCGAGAGCCGAGCCGAGCTGGCTCCGAACGGAAGATTTCGGGATTTACACTCTCTTAACGCTGATGAATGTTCTAATTGTGTACTGATAACTTGATACTGAAGCATCAGCGTACCCGCTTCGTTTCACCTTAATCGTCCTTGCAATTAATGACGAAGGGAGAAATTGTGAACTGAGCTGAAAGACAATGAGCTTTCGCGTACATGAAACATTCTTGAAGAGTCTTAATTATCTTTTAATTCTATATTTAAATATATAATTATTGTTAAATTATGTGATTATATATTTAAAATCATGAAAGGAGAAAAAAGGAAGAAATAAAAGAAGAAACAAACTATAAAACCATAAAATACAAATAACAGAATTCAAGACGCGAAAGAAATGGATTATAAGAAAAGAAGAAATATTTGTAGAAGTTGGATGTTAACTACATTAGAAAAGACGAGAGGAAATAGTGACAGAAACGAAGAAAAGAGAGAATAACGCTCATCTACAATATACTATACATATACGTATTTACTTATTCAAGAAGTGAATAATGTTTCTTCTTCGAGAAGTATTTCTTCGCAAGGTACAAGCAAACTGTTACTTTACCTAGCATCGCTAAAGAAGCGTCCTGTTATATCGATCGTTATTTTGCAGTGTGTAACGTTCCAACCTAACCTCTATCGCGTCGGATCGATGTTATTTCGAATCGCTTGAATCCCAGAAGGAACTGAATTCGCTGAAGAAACGGAAGCACGCTAACGACGACGGGATGTCCGGATACACCGGCCAGGACAACAATTACTGGTCCCAACCGCCGCCGCCGCCGCAGGGCCAGTTCAACTTCGAGGCGTCTGGATTCGGCCAACCTAACCAACAATTCGAATTCCAGACGTACGAGCAGATGCCCGGCGATTACTCGTACACGCAGAAGAGCTTCCTGGATCCTACACAGAGCTCCTACAGCGGCGACCTGTTCACGCAGGACGATTATGCGAAAGGTAGAGAAAGAAATTGAGACAG
>JANQDE010000003.1:2870818-2902161 GCA_037157785.1 Cephalotes varians
AAACAACGAGCTACACAATACTAATTTATTTAAACTATTCCAGTAGCACATTATTATATTATATATATATATATATATATGTATAGATTTATATTTATGTACACGTACGTGTTTCTCATATATTCCCTGTTTTAATTATTAAAATATATTTGAATGAACAATTAAATTATAATACAGTCACGTCACATCATGTTAAAAATTATTTTATGCTGCGCAGAATCAATTGTAACATAAATATTGGGAATTATTATAAAATATTTGGTTTATTAACAAAAATCTAATTTATTATACTTATATATATTGGTTTCTATATATATTTAAATATCATTTCTTTTTTATCTTCAATCGTTACCAATTCTACTTTAATGGGACACTGAAGCCAATAACTCAAAAGTTCTTCGGTGTAGCCAGTTAAGAAATATATCTTGTAAGGTGCTATAGTACGAGTGATGATTCCAGCTATCCTAATAATATTATGTTGCCGCTTAATAATGATTTCACTCGCAAATAAATTATGCCACGTCCCCATCATGAACTGTCGAATGAACATATCTTCTACAGCTGCCTCAGATGGTCTATTGCCATCCTTTATATTTGCTGAAAAGATCAATGTATTTGCTAAAACTGCAAGATCAAAACATATATTTTTCACTTAAAAAATAACATACAGGTATTCCAAGAGTTCCAGGATTTTCTATGAGCAATGTAATGAGGCGGATTTGCCATTTCATATGTCAATGGTCTGTCTTTGTTAATTGTGACTTTGTAGCGTCCGGATTGTACTTTACTGACTACTGTACTCGTGTGGAAATGCCTTTGCATGAGTGTCTGTTGCAAGGCTGGTAACATCTGAGAATCGATAATAAAATTGTCATTACCACATACATATGTCTCCCTAATAATATAATTTTTTAATAAGAAACTTGATATCTGTGCTGTTAAAATTTAAAGAGAGGTTATATTAGAAAGATTCATCAATTGACTACGTTACAACTTGCGGAGGTAAATGTTAATACATTTCTCATATGTTCCAATAAAACCATCTTGCAATTTTTGACTGTAACTTTCGATTAATCTACTACAAATTGATCTGCTCCGTTTGCTCCAATATAATAACACAAATGAAGTTAACGTCACAACCGTCACAATCAGCATTGCCAACTTTACCACCTAAAACGGGTACACTCGACGTTATAAATGCTTAACACTTGCATTGAAATTGTAGCAGCTTGGATTCGAGAACAATACAACATGTGCGTTGTATCACTTAGATATCACGATTGGATTTTTTTAGAAATCGAGTTAATATTGTTGTTTTTGACAACTTTACATTCAACATACATCACAATAACAATACAATTAATTAAAAAAAAAGGCAATTCTGGATTTTAATTACATTATTGGATTTTATTTAATGCTTATCTATACGATTTCAACATTCTTAGCATTTCAATTTAGAAAATTCCAACTTTATTTATTATTTTCTCTCTTTGCACTTCGCTTCCATGGAGGAAAACTATGATCTGGAAGGAAGCAGGATAAATTAACTGTTGCTACAACTCGTCTATCAACCTTTACAAATAATCGCTATACAGTTTACAACTACAGGCACGGCAATGCGGACAAGTTATATTCTTAAGGCGGAATAAAGAACGAGGGGAGAGATATATAAATCGGCGATTGGCTTTTGGTTTCGCTCTCCGAGGAATAAGAGCTTCTCCGTTTCTCGACGCTTTTCCCTCTTAATGCCTTAAGCGATTTCACAAAGTAACAAAGAATCTCTCCCTTGCCCGCACTCTCTCACCACCCCTATTCGCTTCCCGAAATAATGCTGCGGCGAAATACTGAGTCAGCTGGAGAACAGACAGGACGAGAAACTGGCTGCGATTGTAAGAATCGAGCAGGGACGCATTTAAAAAGTTTAATAAAAAAAGATCATTGTTAGAATAAAATATTAAATTCTTCGAAAATATATATCATAAAATTATTGTAATCGTATCACTCGTGCAATATACTTCGCACAAAAATTTTTCACAATCATAAAGAAAAGTCGACGGTTACTAAAATTAGAGAGAGATATCAAAAATATATTTATATAATAAATAACACATGTGAATTAATTATTTAGATCTTAATTGCGTAACGTTTATAATAATCGTCTAATGATCACATGAATATATATATATATGTCACATTTATATCAGAATTTAAAGCGCATGTTTTAGAAGATTTCGGGGGGGATTTTTTTTCATACAAAATTAAATTTCGAAAGAGGAAATTCATCGAAGTCCATAACCTCTGAAAGCTTCAACGAGCGCATGTGCATATTGCGAACAGCAGGTAGTTGCACGCGCGCCAGAAGAGGAGAGGGAAATAGAGGGAGATAGGAGGGAAGGAAAAGAGAGCGTAGGCAAGCAATGTTAACATGGTTGAAAAGAGAGAGAAGGATAGGATGCTATGATGTTACACGCGATGAGGATAAAGAAGACCGAGGTAAAGTGGTGTGGTGGATACACGGAACACGATGGGGATGGAAAAGAGTGCATGATCCTAGGGCGACCATAAAGATAACGTTTCTATTTATGTATTGCTGATATTTTGCTCAAGAAGCAAAAAGTAGATGTGCATGAGAATTTTATAGAATTATTAACATATTTTCGTAAAACACATTTTATATTACATAATTCTAAAAAAACATTTAAGCCTCAATTCCTTAAAATGAAGAAAAAAAAGAAAATGAAATTTATAATTAATGTATATTATGATTAGCACACGTGATGTGAAACGTAATTTAGCCTTCTTTTATTTTTGATTAAATTGCTTTTATTTGATTTTGCTCCGTAAAAATAACCCTTAGATTATTCGTGAATGAAAGAAAAAAATGTCCAATTCCCTCTTCTAAAAATACGTATTATGTTTCGATATAAAAAAAGAACGGGTATTAACGACTGCGATCGTTGAATGTCGAAAATAGATATCGTTAGCTTTAATAATTATACTTGTTTTGCGTTGACTTAAGTAAGATATAACGATATAAGTTAATTCATCATCATTAACGAGGCGATCACTCTGATAAAACTGTAATATCCTACACGTAATATCCTAAAGACGAACTGTCACGTTATCGTATGAGGATATGAAAAAACATTATATTATATTATTAAGCAACTTACAATATTATATTTATTATTAGACTACTTCATAAAATATCGAGGAATAGGACGAAAAAGAAAATAAATATATTTAAAAATATATGAATTCGTAGTAAATCAATAACGAAATACGTATCAAAAATGAACATTCTACATGACACGAAAGAGATTTTTGTCTGGTCGAAAGAGATCATGTCGTCTCAATCGGATTGCAAACTCGGCATTTATATGGAAATTGTAAAAATGGCACAAGAGATACGAAATCGCGAAAAAGCGCAAAAGCAAACGTGCAAAAGAGCATTAATGGAGACCTTAAAAATGGGGAAAAGGACATCAAACGATAAAGAGAGCGGAAGAGATGCGTGAAAAAGAAGAAGAGCAAAGAGATGGAATGAGAAAGGAAAGAGATAGAAGAAAAACGAAGGATGCAGTCGGATGAGAGAAAAGTGAGGGGAAAAGGGAGCAGAAGGCCACCGAGTGACAGGAAAGAAGAAAGATAGAAGAAATGAGTGGGAACGTAAGGGAAACAACAGGATCGGCTCTTTCTTTCTCTCTCTCTCTGTCTTGAAAACTGATTTTTGATCAAATAATTTTTTTTAGATTTTAATTTAATTTTATTCTATTTTATGGATTCAAAACCAACATTCTCGGTTATTTTACGATGATATTTATAATTTGAATGATGGCAAAGGAATTCCCATTCAACAGAATATTAAGTATCTACTGTCCAACATTAATTGTTTTTCGATAAAAAGAAATTGCTGCATAATCGTTATTATATATTTGTATTTTTAATTTATAAATTTATTTCTCTTATATTAAACGAAATAACAAATAAATAATTTTCATTTTTAAATACCTTTTAATACTATTTGTATCATTTTTGCAAACCAAAGTGGTCTTTGTAACAAAGTCAAACATGTGTTTTTTCCATGAACACCTTAGTGCCGGCCCTGGGAGAGGGAGCAATGGTTAGAGAGGGGAAATTGTTGGATAGGGAAAGGGTGGCGAACCGAGTGGGGATCAATCGCGCGCGGAGGAGAATCACGAGAGCAAGGAAGAAAAAGAGAGAGGAACCGACGAGGTCGTCGGAAGGTGGGAGCGCGAGGTGTCCGAGCGACGGAGGAGAAGCAGATGTCTGAAGGGAGGGGGCTGGCGCACGGGGGTGCGGAGCGCGCATTGTGCAGCGCGGGGGCAGACGACGGTCGCGACTTGCTGGCAGTCTCGTTGATCCGGCTGCGAGCAGTGCGCGCCGTGACGTGACAATGGCGGTAGTCGTAATTGCGGTACGATGCGATACTGTGATCAGCTGATCAACCGAGCCTGAGAGAAAAGGGGTAGAGAAATAGAGGTCGAGAGCGAGAGAAAGAGCGCGCGGGCATTCTTAAAGAGGCACCGTCGGAAAAAGAGAGGCCAAAAGAAAGTTTGCCCCCTCGCAAACCATTTCTCGCTTGGTCATGTCGTCGCTCTCGTGATCGGGCTCGAAGGTGTTCTCCCTCGGTTGCATGTGAATTATACAGTGTGCCGCCCCGGCGCTCTCCCCGCTTCCCCCGTCCACCTCCGTTCGTCGCCACGCGTGTACATCCGCCCGGTGTGTTGTGTCTGTGCGGCACGTATGCGTGGGGTTTGCACGACCGGTAGATAAATGTCTCTCAGTCATGCCTGCCGTGCGGAAGTACCGAAGGGATACCAGCGAGGTGAGCTGCTGCCTCAAATACGTGATCTTTGGATTTAACGTCATGTTCTGGGTGAGTACCACGCGAGAGTCGCAACAGTCACTTTGACGCAGCCGCGAGATTTTTGGAGGCGATGACCTGTCATCCCTCCCCCCCAAAAAAACATTTCGCATGTCTCATTGTCGAGAACTCTTGGAGAGTAACTTCATTTAAAATAACAAATAGAATGTAGATCGATATATGAAAACACAACAAATAATTAAAGATGAGCTAAACGATCAAAGCTAGATCTTCGTGTTTCTTATATGAATTTATATACATTTCTCAAGTTCATCAAGCTGCCCGCCGAATATTAAATTTTCGGTCTTGAATCACAGTTTTAAGTTGAACATTAAGTTGAATAGTAATATCACAATATTAAATTAATAATTAATTTAATAATAATGCTTTATAATTAATTTAATAATGATGCTAACAAGCATCTTAATCCCTTTTCCCCCCAAATATTATAAAGAATTTGTTGCGAAAAATAACATCTCAGCCAGAGATCGAACCTGGGACCTCTCGACTTTCCGGGGCGATCGTCTTATCCATCTCGACTGAGGCATATGATAATATTTATCGCAACAATCGGTGATGATAATTCGAAGAACGCTAGGCGCTTCATTTAAGGCATATAGCCATTTAAACCGAGGAAACTTCGAATCTTAATTCCGAAGAAATCTCGATCATTATTTCCAGACGGATCTTTCGAACTTCTTCCGATGTTGCGGATGTTGCCTGCAGGTAAATTCCGAACATTACATTCGTACAGATCTCGAACATTACTGCCGAAGGGTTGTTGAGTATTATTTTTGAAAAAAATTCGAATATTACCTTTCACGAGATGACATTACCTTCGAAGAAATCTCGATCATACACAAATTTTAAGATGAAATCTCATTAGTTTAAAAGAATTCATGATATTTGGGCAACGTTATCTCTTAGGAATTTTCAAACATTAATTCTAAAAAGGCCATAATTTTAGAGGAAATGGCACAGTGCCAGAGAGAACAAGATTTGGTTGTAAGCAGTTCGGTAAACGGAGTAGTTCTACGATGGAGTTCCTTTTAATTTATACAAACTTCGCGCTTTACAAAGTCATTATTAATTTTCCGTATTTGTGTGAAAAGTGTAACACGAGCGAACAATGTTTCCAAGGTGGAGTAAAATTTGCGTTGCCTTCCGCTCGCTTTTGTTTGCATCACAATAAGAGTTTACTGTCGCGTCGCATGCGAGCCCTTTTTCACGTCCAAATGAAGTGTGTCACGTTGTTTGTTTAATAACGTTTGCACGTTGTTTAAAAATGTTGATGTAGATCATGGCTACACGCTATGTACGTTCAAGGATAAAATGCAGACCAGTCCCGCGCATTTACGAAATCTCGACTGAAATGTCACTTGTCGCTCCGTCTCTCAATTTTCACTGTGCGTCGTTACGCGTTCTTATCTTAATGACGTTAAATGGGAAAGTCATTGACGCGCGAAGCACTCGTTCCGTTTCCCCATCCCTTCGTAAAGATCTCTTCATTTTCACAATGGAATCTTGCTAACAGAATGCGTCTGTCACGTCAGTCGAAGAGTTTCCACATGAAACGCTCGGACAGTTAGACAGACATCAATTATCGTGTCTTATAACTAAAGCTCTTATTTGTCATTATCAGATACTTAAGAAACGTAAACATAAGTTGGATCTTTAATATATTATAAGCAGCTTTTACTTCTATATATAAGTACGTAAACATCGAATTTGTTTCCGTCGAAATTGAAATATTATTAGAATCGGTAGTTTATGATTTCTATCGTTGCTAATGAGCGAAAATTTGTACTTAAATAAATCCTTTAAATAAATAAATGAAGTTAAAAATCTAATCATATCTCTTAAATTACAAATTTAAGATACAACTAGATCTAGTTAATGCTTACAAATTTCAAATATTTACAAATTCATAATAAATCGGTTTTCTTAAACGCTAAACGGTTGTTCAACCTTTAGCTCGAAATAACATTCTCTGTAGACTTCGTGCAAGATAAATACAATCTGATGGCATATTCAGTGGATCACCGCAAAATGCGACGCGCAAATACAGGATTTGGCTATCGTTCGAACTTACCGTGAAGCTTTCGGGTAAAAGCGAAACGGTGCTTCGGAGAATCGATTTTTTTTTCGACGGTGATAAACTTGTTTGTCGGCAGGGAAATTCGCAGGCCGCGAGTGTTGCATTTTTGCGGGGAAAACGCCACGAACGATCCGCAATGCAGCTCGCGCGCGTCACGAGGTGTCCCAATTGCGAGCACCGCGACGGCGCTGTGCAGCGATGCACGTGTGCGTTACGGTCTGCATATTGTTCCAAACGAACGCGGCGTTAGTTACAAAACGTATAAGAGGATCTTCCTCGTTTCGAGAAAAGAGGCTTGAAAAACTTAAAAAGAGACATGACCATTTCTTCTTTCTCTTTTGCGATTTTAGGCAAAATCTACTTTCTGCTAACGCGTTGCAACAGCGACACGGTATACTCGGATTGCTCTTAATTTGTTTATTTACGGTTGCATCGAACAATAAGAATAAGATGCGAACGATCTCTCGTTTAAAAAATGCACGAATCGAAGCGCGCGACATTTGCATGCTTAAAGAGGATGGTGCGAACCAGTCTCTCGTTAAACAGATTCAGAATTCTGTTTGCGGGATACCGTTTGCGCGTCGTGCCCGCGTTCTTTTGATTTAGGTTCCGTTTGATCGAACGGCTGTCATCCCTACCGGTGGATAACGCGCTCACAACGGACGTTTGCGACGGATCAACAATACCGCGCTCTGCGCGACACACGCGCTGTTTACAAATAGTAATTTTATTTCGCGTACGCGCGTTACAGCACGAAGAATTCGCGCGATGCGCGTTACCACGTTCGCGAATTGATTTACGTGTCGTAAAACCCGCGTCACCGCGTCGCTCGGATTTCCGGAGCGAATCCTATTTCTCGGGCGAGACTTGCGTAAGCCTTATATGCTGTCGGCGAGACGCAAGACGCGAGATTTAAGGTCTTCCTCGATATAGAACCGACCTGTCATTACCGAAGAGATGTCAATAAATGTCGCGGTCGTGAAAAGAACAAAAACTTTGCACGAATTCCGTAGATCGTAGAATTAAACAAAACCGTAAATAAAATTGTTCAAATCCAACGTCTCTGTGCTATTTCTTCGATTCATCGATTAACAGCAAATAATGGAACTGCCGAAGTTCGGCACAATCGATGCAGTGAAAAATACGCACTAAAATCGACTGGGTTCTTCGATTTGAAGTTGGTTTGAAGTAACCGCACGATAATGAACTCCGTGCGAGCTTATTTTACTGGGACAGATTAAAGGTGTTATTGATTTTCCCGCAGCCAAGCGGCGGGTTCGGTTCGGGATTTTCGCGGTATGTAGCACTGGCCTAGTGATATGTGGAGAGTTCTTTCTGCCAGACACTTTGCGTAATTAAGTAGCGATCGTGCTATCGTTCATTTGAAATCCATTTCGCGAACGAAAATATGAAAAATAATATTAATTGCAATCGTATCAATTTATTCTTATATGTGATACATTTTAAATTATATTTACAATGGATTGAAATGAAAATAGAAAACAGAGTATATAAAGTAGCGTCTATATAGAAATTAAAACCCCATTAAATGAAGAATGGAAAAACAATACAAAATTTAATACTAAATAACCAACAATCTCAAAATAATTGAGAATAAAAATAAATTTAAAATTAACTGTAAATCTGAGTAATAGATTTTATGTTTCAAAATCAATACACAATATATGAAAAAATTTTATACCTATTTTGTTTATCGTAAAATTTATATTATATTTATATTATCTACGATAATAATAAATAATGATTAATTTCTAATTTCTTTTTTTTTAATAAGAAGATTATCCTCTGTACAATTTGGAATTTATCTATATAAGTATTCTTTTATCGTATCAATAGATAATCCATTATCCATTTGTCAAAATTTTTATGTATATATGTATATATTTTTTTTTTATAACATAAGAAATCGAATATAATATTTTTATTTGCGAAGAAAGAGCTATAGTTAATACGCGTGTATCGTGTATTGAGCGACCGCGTGAAAATCTGCTAAATCGGTTGAATCAGAATTCTCGACTCGCTCTAAGCTAATAAAAGTTACAACTTTGGCAGTAAGGTCCTGGTATTCTTTCGGCGAACTTACAGACATTCGCTGGAGTCCTAAGTTTTGTAGTTCGGAAGTCGCGACGAGTTAACCTGGCGACTGCCGGCGTTCTTCGTTGTCTATATGTACCGGATGAGATGTAAAAGGGAAAAGAAAAAAATGAGAGAGAGAGAGAGAGAGGACTTCGAGGGAAACACGCGTTTTGTACAACGCCGAGCTCGTAAAATTTTTACGCGTTGCTGAAAAATAATAACGACCGTCGCGCAAATAATTTCATCGCGGAGGAAGAACTCCGCGATGGGCGGAATGGTTTTTCTCGCGCGCGAGCGGAAACCCGAGCCGCGCCGCTCAGTTCGTAAAGTTGGCGCGCGGAAAATGAAATACCGCGCGAAGCATTTATGGCACCGAGATCGTCGTTCGCAATCCCGTAACAAACTCGTAACGCAATTTTCCGCGCGCTCGCCCTTTTTCGCTCTTTGAATCGCGAGAGGAAAAAATAGAACGCTCCTTCCGCGTTTACTCTCATCGCGATTTCATCCGCCGGTGCTCCTATTTCGACAACTATTTGCATCTCCAATAGGTAATATCGTCGCGATATCGTATTGATGCAGTCATTGCGCTTATCGTGCTTGCACAGCTGGTCCAGTTCCGTTGCAATTCGCTCGAATTAATGGCAGCCGCTTCAATGGCTAGTTTGGACATTTGTTTTCGCGTAAATGCATGGAGAAACAAATTATATTTCATCGTTTATTCTTCATATTTTGTTCGGAAAATGAAAATAAACAAGCAAGCGACAGATTATTGAAAAATATAAATATATATATATACATATATATGCATATATATATATATATACATTTTATATATTTATCACATTTTGCTTAAAAAATAGAAATGGTTTGCCTGAATAATAGATCGAAAAATATGAAATAGCTATTTTTTTGATTTTTTTTATGTTGGACTAAATGAGATATAAAAATTATACAAAAAGAGAGAATCTTTTTAGTCGGATATCTCAATTAAAGGAGGATCGATTTCAAAAATTTATTTCGAGATCTTTAGATTTCGATCGATTCTTTTTTTAAATTTAAATTTTTATTATTAAAATATTCGATAAAGAAGCATTGGAAAACATCGGAATCGAAATTAACGGAGATTAGGTTTATCTTCCGGACACCTCGTACGAAAACGTCCGAGTCTCCGCGGGCAGACGTTCTCGTATTCGACTGAGAAGGAATCCGGCTGCGGGATCGGCATATTTCACGAGCCGAATCCGTTCACCGCGCTTTCTGCATGGCTGCCCTCGAACAGATGATTGGCCTTGCCGGCTGACGATGACTCCGAGCCGGGCGGCACTCTCCCGCCTTTGCACGTCACTCCCGTGCGTGTGAACGGCCGCGAGCGTGCGTATCCTACGTGATTCCCAAGGTGCCCGACCACACGAAACTACTCTTCGCGATACTGCTCTTCACGAAAACGTCAGTCCTCGCGTGGTATTATATTTCTGACTTGGGAGAAATTTATACGCACGCCCGATGAAATTTACACCTTTTGCATATATTCAGAGTTGCATAACGTAGAGTCACATTATAAATCTCGATGCATATATATTCAGTGTATCCTGAAGAAAGTAAGAGTCGATGCGTTCGAAACCAGTCTCGGAATATTTATACGTTGTTACAGTCAGAATTTACAGAATGCGACACACATACACAGATCGAATTGAATCTAAACTATATCTATTTGAAAGCGACGCTGTAATATAGCGAGTGCGCAATAAAATAAAGCCACATTTTTTTAACACTGAGAATCTATTAACTTATATAAAGTAGCTACGAAGTGAGCGAACTTATTCATACCTACCTATTCGTACGTACAAGATTCCGTTTGAATGAATTCATTCATACTTGTTTCTTTAGTCTGCCTGATCTCTTTTAACGCGAGTTCACGAGTCATGCGGACTCTCCCTAGAAAAGTGACTTTTTCAAACTCACATCTTCCCAACTTCTTAGCTGGAGAAATGATTTTATTTCTTCAAAATAATTCCAGCACTGACGATTCTATAAAGCGACATACTTTTAGGTGCGCTGAGCTTTCGGTATAATCTCTCCGAGAACTCCCTAGATCCGTCCCTGCCAACTTCCTCCCTTCACCCGCGACCCTCACCGCCGTCTCGTATCGCCGTCGGCGGCGTTTGAGGAATCTCATTACAAAAGTTGCTCGTACAACCGGTTTCTAACCAGTGCAACCGGCCACCATGCCACGGAGGTACGCGGAGGGATTCTGGATGCGACTCTTCATTCGATACGTCCTTTACCTGCCAGGATGTACGAACTTCCGGTAATGGCGAACGAGTAGAGGAGGAGCGCGCATGTAAAGTTTCCGCGGGGATTCGCTCGGGACGACAACGATGACGTGTACACCACGATCAAAGCGATGCTCGTCGATTCGCCCCGGGCTCTTCGCGGCCGAGAGTGACAATGTGGGGTGATTTCAACTTATTCCGCGGCGGTTTACACGCGACGGACGCGGATTTTTTACCGCGATTTCTTTTTGCGTATCCGTCGACAATTCTAACGAAATTCGGCCATGTGAAACACGTCGGTGTCGTTCGTTTACATTAGAGTAAAACTGTCAACTTGTCGGAGAGACCAATTATCATAATTGGCCAAGAACCAGCGAGGAAAACCGCACGTGGTTTTTTTTCCAGAAAAATAGCTTCTGCCAGTAGACGAGGAATCTGCCGGCGGCATGTTTCCGGTATATTACGACGTCCGTCGTAAATTAATTTTTCGAAGCGCTGCGCGGAGATACGCTAGAGAAGTATAATTTCCTCGCGGTACATCCCACGTCTACGACGACGTAATCGCGGCCGGAGACTCGCGAGCCGTGCGAGAGAACTGTGCCACACGAGCGTGTGCGAAAAACGTCGTTAAAGCAATTTTGTCCCCGTCGGCCGGCGCTTGAATAGAATCGCGGCACACACTCTCGCGTGCGCCGCGGTCCTCTGCAAAATTCTCTCTTTCTCGAGGAGAATTTTGAGATAGCTTCTTTTCCCGATATTTCTCAAGTCGTTGCGCCGCGTGTGCATCCGCGGAAGCGGAAGTCGTCTCGTTATTCGCGGCGCAGACTGTATTAACCCAACAAACGACGCCGCGGGAAGTTTTCTTTACGAATAAAACAAAAAAAACGATACGACGCTACAGCATCAGTAGTGGACGTAAAATCTTTTTTATATTAATAATAAAAAAAATATATATATATATATATATTGATCGTCCGCAAGGCATGCATTATATTATCAACAATTCTATTTTATATTCTAGAATTAATTAAACGAAATTGAATCTGCAGTTAATACGCTAAACAAATCAAATTATTGTTTTACCGCACGTTTAAACAACAAGGAGCATACATACATATATTAATATCCATGTTAGTAATTGCTATGAATCTGTATATCTGATGAATTAATTAATTAAACGAGCTTAATTAAATTAATTAATCAAAAGAGAAATGCTCTCTCGACACATATCGACTGTAATACGCATTATTTATCTTTTATCTAGGATAATTACATCTTTTTACACATAATTAAGATAACGAAAACAAGCAAAGAATTAAAAAGAGATGTTTTTATGTATAATCAATATATCGCGGCAATGAATTTCTCATGATTCTTTTAATACTTGATGCTTAGAAAAATCATAAATAATATTCGCTATAATTTATTTATGATTGCGAAGTTGTAAATTGAAATCTAAAATCAGCAAAATTTCATATCGATTGTAAAATCACTGGTACGATTGATATCGAGAATTTTATCGACAGAATTGCGTTAAGAAGCTGCGACTGAACTTTGGAAGACAAAGGACAAATTTCGAGTATTTGGAGCGAACGAGCGACCGCTGATGTCGGAGATGCGCGGCCAAGAAGTCTTCTGGGAGGCAACGAGGAGCGAGATAATGGCATTCTAAGGGATGCGCGGTAGATGCGTTGAAACGGAACGTCGCGGTGGTAGTGTTCGCGCATTCTGCCGGAATCGCGAACATCAAAGACCACACCGGTCGCGCGCAGCAGCACAAAGGTGCACATGCGACCGCATCGCAGCATCCGGAATAGTTCGCGGTGCAGACCGAATGCAAAGCGACTATGGTCCCTTTCCTCCTTCTCTCTCTCTCTCTCTCTCTCTCTCTCTCTCTCTCTCTCTCTCTCTCTCTCTCTCTCTCTCTCTCTCTCACTCTTTCTCTTTCTCGTCCCGTTACGGAATTATGTTAATGTCAAGCGAGGATGGCCTCAAAGCCGGAGTCCGTGAAAACGGCAGGATGCAATTGGGCTGCTTTCATCTCGCCTCGATAAAATTGTATCTATCACGTCTGCAAAGAGAGATTGCAAGGAGATGTGCAAGAGTATTATATCGGTTTGCTTTTTCGAAAATTTGATATAACATCTATCAATCCATTTATTCAAATGAGTTGATTAAACATCGAAATATATAAGTCAATCGTTCAATTACCTGATTAATCTGAATAAATAAAAATTTGTAAAATAATTATGAAAATTTAATTCATTTACTATGATTTACATCCTATATTTTAATAAGATAGTACAATAATAATTATATACATAAATTTTTTTAATTAATCTTACATACAAATAATAGAAAAAGGTGTGAAGTCGCGGTGGCACAAAAATTCGTTGCTGCGCACTCTCTGATGCAACTTTAATAAAGAATGCATCGAAGTTACAGTAAGATACGAGGGAAGAAGGGGGGGGGGGGAAAGAGAGAGGATACTTAACAAGCGGCTACGGGGAACAATTTTAAGAATTAAACTTTTCGTCGGGACTCCGCAATTCTCCAAGGATAGAAAGGCAACTCTTTGTAATCTTATCTCATCGGTGTAACGCGAGCGACGCGTTACACCACGCCGAGATTATTAAAACGAACTCCCGGATTTTAACTCCATCGGGTGGCCCCCGGCTGCCGTTACTTACTGAAGTCCGATGAGAACTTTAACAGGTGGGCGATACGCGCCCGCCGGCGTACTGCCTTCGGCTTTTGCACAAATACTTATATTCTCATAAACAGCTTGACTTTCATCGACGTGTAGCGAGTAATTAGTTGCTAATTGAACACTGTCGCGCGATCGAGAGCACTTCGTACGTACATATAAAAATGTTGTTCAAAGTTCAAATTTCAAGTTTTCAAACATGCTGAGCTCTTGACAGCAAGAATCAACAATTAAGCGTTAAGATGCAATCGTGTATTTAGATTTCTTGAAAAAGTATTTAAAATTCTTGTTCTAAAATTATAATGCACAACGAATAAATAATTAATAATTACATAATTTTGAAACTCTAAAAAAATTAATATCCTCTGTGTGTTTTTTTAGAATCGGTAAATATTTTAGATGATCTTTTTTCTATTATCTTAATAATGCATTTATATTATGAGTTTCAAAAATAATTTCCAATCCAATTAAATACTATGTTATATATTCTTTTTCAATGTAAATCTCTATAAAAATCCGTGTAACCTTTTAATTGTAAATACTGCAACCACTACATTGCCAATCCACGCCGATCAATCTGCCTCCACGCAAAGCGCTACTCGTTTATTTTGTTGAAATAAAAAGATATGTGAAAGAAAATACGATCGATTCCCAGCGGCAACAATGTTCGGTGGGACTGCATTACGTGCAACTCGGAGTTGCGGCCGATGAAATCGTAGCGGAACCGACGTTAAAAGCTTTCAATTACCGACGACTAACTGCGCCGGCGGACTTTATACTGATCGTTACGCCGATTACGCTCGACGATACTTTTTATCATACATAAAGCGAGYGAGCGCACATAGCCACGGTATCTCCGCTGTGCGGTATAATTTGGCGAAATCATAAATATCGCGTTAATAGCGCGCACAATGGTTTATCGCGTTTGCAGTGTACATTCTCGAGCCTCTCAGTTTCTCGGATAACCCGTAAAGTTCGTGACTGACGATATCGACGACGGGATATATCCGCTCTTCGGAAATACGTGCAAACGTAATTCCTATTTTTAGAGATACGCGCCTGTGCGGGATTTGCATTCTTTTTATTGTTATTCCGCTGACCGCAAACCGTTTCTGGCTGAGCCTCACTTTCGTTCGCGTATCCCATTTCGCCTTCGTCGCTGAACTTTCAGTTTCGACTGAAATATCGATGACTCGATCGGGCTTAATCGGCAGTCGTGCGACATGGTACGCGCGACTTTTTAAAACAATATTAAAAACATCCAGAGCAACGGAGGAATCGCGTGATTCATCGTCTTGTGACCTTACGGAGTTCAAACGGCGAAGGACAGCGGAAGCTGCGCTTGATATTCTCTCACGTCTTCACATATATCATCGGCACTCATCGCGCGGGATAATGAGCGGTGCTAATTAACAACGCAAATAAAGGCCGTACTCATATGTCGGTGTATGCGAACCGAGATCCGCAACGCGACTCAAATGAATGTTACACAATGGGAATGGGACAAAGAGTAATGCCGATTCGCTTTCTAATCATTACGTAATCTGATATTAAAATCCCGGCGTAGTTACCGGTATATCCGACTTACGTGTACGACATATACTTATGCAAATCGTGAAATTTATCGTCGGAGATATGATTATTTTCCATTATAATTAAATCAAATAAGTTACATAAAAATGATTAAAACGCATTTAATCTCTTACCACAAATTTTTGTCTCACGTAAAAGTCATAATTTAATTAACGCGTTTTGCATAACGAAAAGCATAACGATTTAATACAAATACGTGCGACAAATAGAACTGAGTGTCTTCCAATCTATTCGCGAATAAATGTAATTTGCGCAACGTTAATTAAATCAAAATCAAACGAGGGATTCGCGCGAGTCGCGATATGCATCGACAGACGGTGCCCTCGCGTTTCTTCTCGAAAGAGGGAGGAACGATCTGTTTCCTGTCGCATTTATTTTCATTTGATTTACCGTGGGGGAGAAATGACACCGCTCGATCATCTCCGCCGATTGGTCAATTTGCGTCTCTATTAACGCCTTCCGGCTAAATAACGAGCCAAAACGATGCGCGCGTGAATTAACGACGATGTTACAGAAAGTATATCTCGTCCAAACGCAGCATCCAAAACATTTCGCGATAATTATTATCCGCGCGGGACCCGATAGCGCGCGAATTATTATATTCACGGCGAATGCTCGCATTGTTTACATTGTTGCCGATCGCGGAACTAATTACGGCCGGGTGACCATTAATTTCCAATCGACGTCGAGGGCCGTCACCGTCGAGAAATTAGCGGCGTCGCTAATTGATCACGCGGAGATGCGTTATTTGTGCATTAATTATAAACTGCATCGTTAATCACGGAGATTATTTGCGACGTTTGCATTATTTACAACGAAAACAGATAAATTATAAATTTTAACATATTTTCTTAATATTAATATAAACCCTTAGCAAAAAAAAATATATATATATACATACAAAGTGTAACTAAAATAAGGGGATGAACTTCCTATGCTAAAAAATATGAAAAAAGATGAAAAAAATATGAAAAAAAGATTATATCAACATATTCTCAAATTCATTGTGATATAGTTCAAGTTATTGAGATATAGTTCAAACAAATGTTTATTAAGGCGATTCGCTATACACAATCGAAGCGATTGGAGGACACTTTGAACATTTATTGTTATTAAAAATTGAAGCTAATAATAAATAATATTAAATAATAGTAAGTAATTACTTTTTATTTCGTATTAATAAACATTTGTTTGAGCCGTATTTTACTATTAATGAATTTGCGACTATATGAATATTTTTTCATATTTTAGTATGGGAATTCACCTCCGAAGTGTGTCCCCTTATTTTATTTACATCCTGTAGATTTTTTGATTGTAATTATTCTGAAAATTCAGGCTGTTGAATTAATGAAAATCATTAATAATGATTTTCGCGATTCATTATTTAATCGAGCACATGGTGAATCTCTGTATGTGTGTTTGTATGACTTATGCACTATACATATATATCGTTTAACCGCACGATATTTTATCGAATCGCAACGAATCACACGAAGAGCCCAGGGCATTTCGGAATACGCGTTCCGTATTAACTCCCCTCATTAATATTCCCTGTAATTATTGCAGCAAATTACTGTCGCATGATATTGTTGCGAGGCGCCCGAAATTTCAATATCGAAATTCCGCGCGGCGTAATGCAAGGCGATCGCGTTAAACGCTGCATTCCCGCGACCGTCACGGGAGGCAAAAATACGCACGATTGAAATCAGGCGTATTTTATCAATGGTGTTTTATCAACCTAAAAAAGAAGGAAGTTCGCGTGCTAATGCATTGTTAACGCGCATTGGATATGGCGTCTCTCCCTCTCCCTTTTCGGCTCAAAAAGCTCCGTGGATTCTCCGTCTCTTAGCTAAATTGTCTCGTTCAGACGACGGACGGCGGTTTCCGTCGCGCTCGTTTGTCTCGCCGCTGCGGATTAAGAGATTTTCGCGCAAAATGCATCTTGTTGCGAGGACTACAATACAATTTATCCCTTCGCAAAGATATCTCCCCTTCTGTATAATTATCAACGCTGGCTGTACGCGTACAACGTCGATGTTTCGTGACAGATGCACATATGATAACACTATGTGAACGATAATAAAATTAAATAAAATTGCAAATAAATGTCATAATTATTTCTTCGCGATTTATCTAGAGTCGCACGCGAAAACAATACGATTTGGTATTTTACCGAATGTAGAAAAAAAAACATCTAGTTATGAGAATGTGCGATTCCGACTCGTGTAGATTTTTTAATAAATATATATGAGCGTGCAGTCTCTCGTCTTGGTTCGTGCCGACTACACTTCATCTTTATTGCAGCGTGACGAATGTTAGACTGGACGGTAAAAAATTCTTCTCTCGGACAGCTTTATTTGTTTGAAAACCGGCCTGTTGCGTTGCCACAACAGCGAGCTCATAAGAGATACAGAAAGGGAGAAGACAGAGAGAGAGAGAAAGAGAGCGAGGGAGCGCAAAGGGTTCGACGACCCTCCTCGCTTTGTCGTGAGTCACACGGATGAATAAGTGCAATGACGTGAGTGCGTGCATGCGTGCGCGAAACGTACTCGTCTTCCGGCCACCGGAAAATGTCATGAAGAACTATTATACCGCGATCCTGCCGTCCACCCACGCTTACGCATCCTAAACGCATTTCCCACCAAGGTAATCCCTTTGTCCCGATTACTTCGGCGGAAGCCTTTGATCTGCGAGATGAACGGCGTGACGCAACGAACTTTGTGCGCGCCGTCGATGACAGTGGCGACGACGGTGGGATAGAATGCTAATGTCCCGGTTATCACGCGCGAGTGAAGCTGCAGCAGTTTTAGCCATCGCGCGTAATTGTCGCCATAATAATTACTCGGCACAATGATGACCTTTTCATGAACATAGTTCAACAGAAAATGTCATTTCAAATCCTTTTCTTCATTTTACACACACACACACACACACACACGCGCGCGCGCGCGCGCGCGCGCGCGCACACTTTTTTTCTGCACATGGATACATAGATACATTTTTATGTATAGAAATTTTTAGAAATAAT
Source organism: Cephalotes varians (assembly GCA_037157785.1). Taxonomy (NCBI): domain Eukaryota; kingdom Metazoa; phylum Arthropoda; class Insecta; order Hymenoptera; family Formicidae; genus Cephalotes; species Cephalotes varians. The sequence continues at coordinate 2,889,503 of JANQDE010000003.1, forward strand.
TTTGATTTGGTATTCAACTCAAACTTGTAATATATTCTTCTCATTTCAGGCTACGAATTTTCGAAAATTACATCTCATTTTCTTCGATCCTGGATAATTTTAAATACAAAAAATATATAGCATAAAGCAAACGCAATACCGTTAATAAACTCCTAACGATAAACGCATAACGATTTCCTCAATTATAGTAATAACATAATTGAAGAAGGAATACCTTCATGATAATGATCTATCATAGAGGCTTTCGATTTTTTACCGGTTTGTTTAGAGATACCCTGTGTGTTTTCTCCTCAGCAGTACTTTCGAAGCGAGTTCGCCTCTGACTCGAGAGAAGCGACTTGTTTTTGCGGCGAAGCTCTCCTAATCCAGAGATGGTCGAGCTTTACGGGATCGAGGGATGCGTTTATTTTTATCTCGCAGACCGATCGATTTCTCTTCCCTTACAAAAGCAGATATTTTGTCATTGTCCTCTCCAAAAAAAAAAAAATAGAGATATCTTGATTACACAAATGGAAAGGACAGCGCTATATGGGGACAGCACTTTATCTTATTCCAAATCTTATTCAAAATAAAAAATATATATGTATATATAATACGAAAGTATGCGAATAAAATTACAAAAATCTACTACTGGACATTGCTTTTTGGATAAAGGGCCACCATGTATCGAATGCATTTCTATTGGACGTAAACTTCGGTCGAAGATGTAATGGAATCTCATCGTTCTAGTCGCGACATAAAAGCGTACAGGCACTTTCGTAATCCATTCGAGGGGGAGAGAAAGGAACAGGCGGGGACGTAAAAAGGATAAATCGATACGCGGAATTACCATACTCTCAGGACGTTTATGTCTTGCGGTTCTTGTTTGTCAGTATCCACTACATACTCGGTAATCCAATATTCATGAAAGCCGGATGTTCGATTTAGCTTCGATAATAAAACAACAGTAAAATATGGATGCTCGTCGTCGTCGTCGTCGGCTGGTTCCTTCTTCATCTAGTTGACATGGGACGTCGTCTCGACGTGGCATGCGCTCATCSATCGATCGGTAGATTTTATTAACGCATAACTCCTCCGTTAATTGGGTATTCGATCTTCCGTGACGCAGCTGTGACGACATCGATGCATCGATAATTTACACCGCGTTATTACGTGGGAAGCAAGGGGGGCGAATCTTTTTCATTTTAATTAATATCCTTGCTTACGTTCATCGCTCTCGCGTTATACAGATTATCGTCTCGCGTATCTTTTTACCGCCTATCAAAGCCCTGAACGGAAGATGATGTGGGCGGATTCGTTGGCAGTAGGTGATGATACTCGGATGCGTATGACGACAATAAGTACATAAATAGCGTGCCGTTCTCTCGCTGCTCTGCGCCTCCGCAGTTCGACGATTTGGCCGGCCCTTTTATTGCGCGAATGCGCTCTACGTTCGCAAGTAGGTCAGATACGGTAGGACGCGCTCAAACGTGCAAGAAGGAAAAGTGCACTTACGCTGTTCTTGTATCCGTGCCCTCAATTGTTGATGCTCCCGAGCCAGCTGCTGAGTGCCGCGAACGGAGTTCACAAAGAAAATTTTAACTCCGTCTGTTTCCCGCAAGCAGGAATCTCGCCAATTCTCCTTTTCCCCCAAAAGAATTTGATGCGCGATGACGCACATCGATGCTTGCCGTCTGCGATAGCGAGGCTGGAATTGGAACGTTCGCTCTACTCGTTTATTTAGAAATTCGTCCTTGAACCCTCTACAGGGCAAATGGTGCGGCGAGGTTATTCAGAGAAACGAAGTTGTTGGATGCTCTTATGTAAGACATTTTGCTTGAGTATCTTAGATATTTCTCAGAATATCATGGAAAAGGTCCTTGAAGTTGAATTGCTTATAACTCAGAAACCTTATTATATTGCCGTCATATACATACATAATTTTGTGTCAAGATGTCATGATCTGCTTATATCATATCACACACAATTTTTTTTTATTTTTAATCTACATATTCGAGAAAATTGTCACAAACTGTTAATTACGGTAAAAATAGAAGATCTCTGTGTTTTTTAAGAAGATCTTTGTATTTAATGTTCTCATTCAAATTTTTTCTCGCTACTAATTATTTCATACGCACTTTAAATACGTAACCATTAATTACGCTAATGCAATTAATTATTTAATTACAGTGAACTCAAGAAGAACGAACTTGGTGTATTATTCCATTTAAGCTCAGCAACTACCTTTTAGAGCGCATCACAGCCAGCGGGCTCCCCGCTTGTGTTTTGTGCACGCGCGATTATATATTTGCGCGTTACGCACAATGCTGTTCGGTCGACCCCATTGTTTTGCTGCACGTCACGCGCTAGTCCCGAACCCCTTAACGCAAATTTCACTTCCCTTTATTCGACATACCCTATCTCTGCTCTCTCGGCGCCACCCCTGTAAACGCCCTATCGACGGCAGATGGATGGTGGAATTATTTTCAAAAACAGCACGAACAATAAAACGCTCGTAATTAATATCTATGGCGCTCGGACATGGAACGGGAGGAAATTCGAATTCGCAGATGGAAAGGCCGATTATCACGAACAAACGATACGCGGTAGAATAAAAATAGGCAAATTTCTCGATTTGGAACTTTGTCTTCAAATATTCTGAAAAAAAAAAGATATTTCTCGGGACAGTATCATTTTGGGAAACTTTTTTTTTATTTTCTTTACTATTTTCGAGCGTTGTTTACTACTAATCTTGATAAAAATAATCATAAATATTGATTGATAAATAAATGTCGGCTCGACCGACCCGTGTCGTCATCAGATGTTATTGTCCGAATTATCAGCGAATTTTCTTTTATTGTCAGCGATTCCTCGCCGACATTTCGCGTCAATTTTCATTGAAATTAGTGTTACGGGTTAAAGCGCTTTTTGTTCAACTGAATGATACACGTGCATATCTACATACCAATCAGGCATGACTATAAAAGTCGAGAAATAGTGTTGTTAAGTTTACATCGCATAGTCGCGGTCACTGAAGTGATTCGAAATGTCTTCTTGACGGATTACGAGCTATTAACCCAAACGAGGAAATAGCTCGTTCATCTAAATGAGAAGACTCGTAGATGTTAAAGAAGATGTAAAAAATTAATCAAAATTAATCAAAATAATTGTTAAATTGTCAAATAATTTCCTCTTTTATTTAGTATTATAAGGAACACCTGAGAAATCCAGTTAAAAAATTTTTGGCTTATTCGATAATAACGCAGAGATATTATAAAGGGATCTTTAAATATTGTAATATTTTTAAAAAGCTTTTTTGTATAAGCAAGTAACGTACTTCTATTTAAATTGTTCTCTCTCTTTTTCAACCTATTTTACATAGACGTACAAAATTGAAAAAGAATATTTTTCCAAATTACCTCCGCTCCATTAACTTTCGCAGAACCTCTGAAATTTCCAACATTTTTCCTGCTGTAAATAAAACCACGTTTTTCGTCTCCCTTCGCGAAATGTATGCTGGTAAAGATTTTAAGTCATCGTCGCTATTGGAAAATATTTATAATTTTAACAGGGAAAAAGCGAGATATTTATACGGAATATTTCTGTTTCCGTGATACTTATATGAATGTACGCCGTCTAGATAATCGAGCACAAAGCTAATGGATGTTCCGATAATCGAACACTCGGCTAATAGCTGTTCGAATAATCGAGATTCTATCGTGCACCATGTTAAAGTACTCTATATCCCGTTTACGCTGATTTACTTAAGCCATTGACTTTGTCTTCTCTATGACGACCTACGTATTGAAATGCAATAATTTCAAATACACGCCGGAGCTAATAATAGAATAATGATAGCAAGGCTATCGAGAGGCCTTCATCTCAAATCGTGCGAGACGATTTCCTTGATACTTTACATATTAAGCGACATAAAAGTATGAAATATTCAAGGTTTTCGCAAGAGTCGTAAATAAATATTATTACGATGCTTGCATTCAATTTAATATATTTATTAAATTTAATAAATTCAATCGTAAATATAGATATTATTAGTATATTATACAATACGATTTGCGACTATGCATGAAATATCAAAGCTTTTTATTTAAATTCAAACCATCTTCGAAGTATATTGGAATATTTAAATCTATTCTAAGAAGATTGTGTTACATAAAATGATTTTTGCAATATTATGTATTATATACACTCTCTATTTTTTTCCACAAAAATACAAATTTTAAAGAGAATATCTACAAAGTTCTTCGATTGCAGCATTATACATACATTACTCGTCGTCTCGAACAACAGTAGCTTGCTGAAGAGGATATCTGACGCCTCGAAATGACATCGCTGTGCTATCGCGGTTTTGCGGCTTTTATGAAATCTCCGCCTTGCAAAGGTCGCGCACAGCAGCTGTATTAAATTTCCTTCGAGTGTTGACTTTTACGCGTCGCAAAATCGCAAATGTGTTTGAGGGCCTCACGAACCGCCGGGACGCAATACGCGGTTAAGGTCGGCTTAATTGCGTTCCCGGAGATTTATCACGAAAGTAGCATCTTCCGTTCGTACGATCCACAGGCTTTTTCGACCCCCTCTCTGGGAATTTCGTGTCTGAAAACGAGGGGGGAGTCGAGAGACCCTTAACGTCATCAAGAGACTTGAGAGTCGCTTTGTTCCCACTCCATTCCGTATTACAAAGATTTTTTTATCGTTTAAATAAAAATACCAGATTTTCGGTAATGCTTACAAAATCCATCTTCAACATGAGCGATGTAATGTCGTTCTTATCTATACTTATGAAATTAAACTGCGCAAACAATTCAGAGATCCAATTGTCCGTTATAAAAATACTCGAAGAAGTGATCCTCGGTATTAATAAGATGGATGCCAATCCTCCTACGAATGTTTCGTCAAACACGAGGAACGGTTAATTTATTTCGTCGGAAGACGTGGGCGAGTTTTATCGAGACAAAGTGAATTTCGTGGACGCAACGGGACACGCTTCTTTCGATTCGCACAGGCTGATTGAACAATTCTCCATCGCGGAGACTAGGTAGGCGTCGTATCGCGTCCCGACATCTACATCATTGAAAATACGCCGTCATTCTGACGACGGATCACGTTGGCAGAGAAGAGGGCAATTATTATTAGCGAGAGATTGTTACATTAGATTGAAACTGTTTGCGCGAGATTTCGACAATGCTTCCTCATTTCTCGAGCTTATTTCTCGGGAACGAAGGTTGAAAAATTAAATTAATCGTCGGCATTAATACGCCAGAATGTCCCAAAATTATCGGGCGTCGTCGTCAATGTAGCGCGTACGTGCCTCTTATCTCAAATCGCTCCGCGTATATTCGAAGCTCATGAAAATCGCGGAGAAGCAGCCGCTTATTTGAAGCGAGTAAAGATCGGGATTCTCGTGCGCGTATGCGACGCCGGATACGTCGAATAATTTACGCGTCGCGCATAATTCGCCGGCAGTGAATACATAATACAACGATGGAGGCACACCCCTCTCTCCCTTTCTCTCTCTCTTTCTCCCTCTCTTTCTCCCTCGCTCTCGATGAAAGAAGAAGAGGCAAAAGTAGTAGCGGGCAACTTCTCAGGGGTGGCTGACATTCGAGAGATGCTCCATTTCTTGGCTCGGTTTTCTACGTCGACGAGCCTCGTTAAACTCCCATTGGGCCCGTTCCAGCTTCCGGCGCGGCGCAAAAGCGACGCGATTCACGTATAGCGTACGGGAACTTCCTCTTCTCCTCCTCTCTCTCTCTCTCTCTCTCTCTCTCTCTTTCTCTCTCTCGTCTCTTTTGCTTTTATATTCGGCGGCACACATCACATCCATACGTAAGCACACGCCTTTCGGTAGTTACGACCCGTCGCGGACATAGCACGCGGCAAAGTCACATCCGCGCGGGTCGTAAGGACCCCTTCTCTCTCTTTCTCTCGCCCACGGAAGAGCGGTGACTATCCATATTTTGCATTCGCCGCCATGGCTGTTTTACCGCGTGAAAGTTGACGCATTACTCAGAAGCATTTGAACGCCGAGGCAATTACTTGCAATATGATACATTAGCCCGGAGTTCCAGACGCTGAAATTACTCACATGATGTAATTTTGTGCAATTAAAGTTACCCTTCTTCCAACCGTTAACTTGTCTAGTGCGATCTATCCTGGGAGCGCAATAATAATTTCGGCGATCTTTCAACGAAGCGTTTTTCACTGCAACCCCTATAATAATAATTCGAGGTTTGAAACACGACTATGCAAAATTTACTATAAGACATCAATTAATATCGTGTTCTACACACTTCGAAATTATTTGATTAATCAATCGCGAAAACGATCGGGAAACGAACGCTTGTGGCTTAGAACATGTAATTTAATATCGCATGATGTGTTTTCTTGTTGATTAAAACTTCGGTAATGGCTGCGGCGCGGCGGCGTCACCGATATACTGCATTCATTGCATGACGCGGCTCCGATACTCGTTGAAGTTTCGATACGTAATAACACTGACGTAATACTACGCATACTGTGTATTAAACCGTGTCCATTTCTCTCCGTTCTCTCGTTTAATCGCGCGCATCCCACGATCGGATTTAGATCGTGCGCGCATGCACAATCCGCACATGCCGTCGCACGCACGGCGAAATACCTTTGAAATTATTTCGCCGAGTGGTTATATCGCCAAGGCGCGAGTAAAATCTCGCCGTTCGCGTTCGCACAACCGAAATGATTTTCATTTCCGATCGAACGCGACACGCGCGCGTGTTAGAAAACCGAGATAACAAGAGCGGGAAAGAAAATACGTTTCGACTCGCATAAAACTCATAGCTGGAAATTGTGCTTTATATCAATATTATGCCAGTACGTGTCGTATAATGTACAATATATCCCTGTGAGCTGTAACGAATATTGAATTTCCGCGAAACGTATCGGTACGCGGCCACGCGATCGGCGCAGCACGTGTTTTGCCTTTTCCCCATGTATTATGGGAACATTATTTTTCCCTCTCCTCTCCTCTCAAAAATTTCCCGTTCATTTCTTACAATTTTTCGCGCACGTAACAGCGAACTCTATACCGTTGTTATCGGAAAACAGAGCTTCGTATGACAACACAATACCGCAAACGTTTTGTTTGTGGAAAAAATGAAAAAAAAAAAAAAATATATATATATATATATATTTGGACCAATTATTGCGAGCCATACAATCGGAACAGTTATACGTTGTATAATCAGCGTGACGTAAAATGTGTATCACTTCTTGCGCCTATGTACGATTGTACTCTGAATGAACCGTGTCTGGAAGTACATAGTTACAGCGATACGAGACCTGCGTATTCTTGGGCTTCGATTGCGTTTGGGCGCCTCGTGCTGATACCGGTTCAGGACGCACGTCTCGATCGTTCATCGTGAACAAGTGCGCGCAATGCGATTTGAGAAAAAGCGTTCAGTTGACAGTCACGCGCGCAGGCCGCGACGTCTCCGCTCGGCGTGAGAACGTCGAGTGCGTCTACAAAGTCGCGTGCGGCGCGGGGATTGCGAGATACGTACGACACCGGGGCGCATTACTCATTGGCCAACCAGCGCAAATTGGTATCGACGCGTCCTGGTAATTTCCCAGGGGCGTTAACCTGTGACTTACGAGGTGATAATACCATGTGGAAATCCTGAACGCGAAAGATCCCCGCCGCTCTTCCGTCACGTACGATAATTTACATCCTCCACGTGGCATCGTTGAGATAATACGAGAAGCGACGAAAGCGAGGAAGGGGAGGGGAGAGTAAGCCGGAGGACCGAGGAATGTATATTAATTTCTGGCGAATACACTAGAGTATTTTTACTCTTTCAATATCAGAATGTATATTTAAATCTGCGGCTCTCTGAGAGAAATCTTGCTTTTCCCATCTTACGATATATATTTTCCGTGGCTCTGAAAAATAAAAGTAGGAAATCTGAAGCTCGTTCGTTATATGAGACGCTTTGTTTGCAGCGAAATAAAATGTTTTGATATATTCGTAACCGTGGTTAAAAATATTTGTAACTAAATATGTGCGAGGAAAAGGGAAATAAAGAACGCGATAAATATTTGAAAACAATGATAATATAAAAGCTCATATCAGAGCAAATTGAAGATTTCGAATTGAAAATAAAAAAATTAGTTAGAACAAAATGGATTAAAATTAAAATTATCTGATTATCTAATTTTCAATCTTCAATGCATAGTCTAACATGAGTTTAACTTTTGATTCGTTGTGCATTTTGATCCTTGTAATCTATTTTCTTTTATATATATAAAAGATATATTTGTCTCCGATTATTTTACGTTCCATGAAAGCTCCATGATGGGTAACACACCTCCGAAACGTTCTCGGCTCATCGTTGGAAACGATTGTTTAATGCATGACACCGAAATTAATTTCTCGTGTCGTGCCGCACCAACGAAATATTCGCGCTGCAACGCTGACGTATGCGCTATGAAACCGCATAAACGTCGCCCCTTCAGAAGGGTCCTTCTGCCGCTCTCAGTGGTCGTGTTCTGCTTACTCACAGATTTACCATCCATTTCCGAGATGGCATATCCATGTACTTATCAGATTGTCTACCTTGTAACGACATGGCAATACCATCGCTCAAAGGAGCTGGTGCGCGCGATTGTGTGTCACGCTCGAGTTCGTAATATTCACCTAAGGAACGTTCCTGAACATATCCCATCGGGCTCCTCCGTCCCTTTCAAATCGATAACCACTGTGCCAGCGACGATAAAGAAGTGTCCCTTTGAGATTCATCTCGAACAGCCCGTGATAAAAGTTTTTGGTTCAAATCGCACGTGTTTCGCGCTTCTCGTGCTTTCTTCTTTGAACATTCATTCGAAATGCTTTCCTGTCGATTCCATCGTAAAAATTAGAAAATACCTTAACGTACAATAATTGGTATTTTAATGTTGCCTGATTTGACTCTACATAAATTTAAAACTCTGTAAACCTTCGACTGTATAATATGTACTTTGTATGTACGAAGGAAAATTGAGAAACTAAATATACCAACATCGACGAATTCTTTATTGTTGTCTCGTTATATTATTGTTTATTCGCGAAAGATTTCTCTAAAGTGTTTACAGTTCCTTCATATTCAAGGGACATGGAATCGAATAAAACGGAATTTCGAAACGGAAAATGCCATTTCCGTCGAAATGTCAATCTCGAACGCGGGACGTGGAAGTTCGGGCGATTACATTACGCCGGATTCGTGTGTACGTTGCCATTTGTACGCATAGACGTCAGGAAAATTTTTGAACGATACGCGAGGATGAAAGAGCAAAACCATCGGCTGGGCGAGCAGGGGAGAGGAGGGGAGTTAACGGTGAAACTCGCCGATCGTATTCCACCTCGTTGAACGAAACGTTTTGTATAACATTTGCAATTGCCTATGTTCGAAAATTTCATCGCGATGGAAAGGGAGTTCGTATTACGGCCACTTGGTATAATACACGAGCGGCTGCATCGCTTTTCGAAAGCGTTTTAATAAAATCGTTTCAATAAGAGATTGTTGTCAAAAACACGTGAAATTTCTATTAAAATCATCAGTCTTTTTTAACTCTCTATTTAGCAATCGTTATTCCTGTTAATTTCGATGAATACCACGATCAAGTCCAACGAAATCTGATTGCGGTAATATAGCAATATTGCGATGGTCGAATCAAAAAAATTTCAGTGATTTCGGAGTTTTTTTAAAATTTAGACTTCAACTCGTTCGTAATCCTTTGATCCTAGCATTTAATGTTTAATTTATCGGGTCTGATGTGATTTAATTTTCAGTGACATCATCGTCAATTCGCTAAATGAGGTAATCCAGCCAATTGCAACGCGATGTCAGGTGCAATTCAGTTGGAAAAGAGATTCCATGAATCTCGTTATCTCAGCGATTATCCGCGCATTAGTTTCTCGCGTTCACGAACGCAACCGCTCGCGAAGGAGCTGAGGCGTAAAAGTGTTTGCGTAAGCATCGATGGCAATGAGTAAAATTGAGTTTTAAGTGAGTTTCATCTTGCGCGCGTGATCGTGATCAACGTTACTGACCCTGACGTTTCTCCGGTGTCAAGGCTGCCCGTTCGTCACCGACAAGTGACATCTGAGCAGATTCATCATTCGATCGTTTGAAAGCCGTATAATAAAATATTTTAATTACACAATGGAAGAATTTCGTATTCCGTTCGCATTTTTCATTCGCGTCTTTATATTTTTCATGTCTATAATACATCTGAAATTTTATTTTTCGCAAAGGCGAGCATTCATCTAATTGTATTCTGTCTCATCGACAATTATTACATCTGTGTTATATAAAAAGACCGGTATCGTTAGTATTCTAAAAGATAAAACGTTGTTTTACTTTCGAAAAGGACTTCTTTCACATTTAACATAGGACGAATTTGTTCCACATTTGGCCACGATTGCCTCTTTTTCCAAACGTCCACTCCAGCAATTTTTTTTTACTGCAGCGTATCTGCGCGAGATCTCTTTCCCTTTCTCGATCGCGAGAGATTTTAAGAGGTCGTAGTAAAAAGGGACGCTCATTTCGAACGGTGTCTCCGTCTCTTGGTCTCGCGGGCAGACAAATCGCCGGACCGGAGGGTGAATTAACGCTCGGCAATAATTTATGCCCGACGCCACGTTCGTTTCTTGACGCACCCCTCTTTCTCCCTCACAAGTATTTATGCGCCGTCGGTATTTTATGATGTTGTTGGTACACCGATATCGGGAAAGAGGAATAGTCGACGCGTCGGCTATTTCGTTCGACTTGTCAGGGAAACTGTGCGACATCCACGGGAAAATATATCGCGGCTGGATACTACCCGTTACCGGAAACGCGCCGTAATATCCATCGTTTCACCTAAGTAACGGCCCTACGTGATGTTAGTTCTTGTTTCGCCAAGCGGCGGAATGCTTGCATCAGAGTGGCGACGTTGCACCGAACAACTCACACGAATCTCAAAGCATCAAAAAGATAAGAATAAAAAATTGGCATGCTCTTTAATGATATTCGATGCCTTTTAATGGATATTTGAAGACGAAAACTTAAAAAAAGTGCTTTGAGCTTCAAATTAACGAATTTTCAGAAAAGAAACATTGAGAATTTCGATACCGAGTAGATTGCTTTAAGCAAATCATCTCGATTAATGATACTTAAGATTAAAATTTAAGATTTTCGTCGTTACTTCGCAATATCGCTATCACGCGCTCAATGATACGGAGTCGTTTCTTATCTTCTTCGTTAAAAGACAGCGTAGTCATACAACGAATATCCCGCATTGAGTCGCTAATTTGACAGATTAGGACGGCGCTTAAGCTATTCGGACGATCTGTTAAAGCCTGCAGCAACGGGACAAGCAACGGTACGTGTTCCATTGTACAAACGATCGCGCCTGCTAATTGTAACGGGCGGGTTAGTTGAATTGGCGCGGACGACGGCGATCCGCTGCATCCCGCATGCATTTGTCGAGGATGCGAGGCCCGCCCGCTAGCCTCGGGGCAGCAACATCTGGCGAATCGGATTATGACATGAAAGCGGCGCAGCGCGGCACGGCGTAACGTGTAAACCGAGACACGGCGCGTGAATCCGGCCACGTCGCTGGACCATTAGCATTTATATGGCCGCCGGGAGCCCGGGTGCGTCACGCGTGCATCGAAAACGCAGCGATGCAAATCGCGCCGATTAAAATCGCGTCACGCGCTCTGGCGCACATTGCGCCGCTGACGCCGGTCGTCCACGTGTCGCCGCACGTTCCCGCATTATGTGACGATAGGCTTGCGGAAGTTCAACGACCGCCGACAACAACGAAACGAGCCTGTGATTTTTCTCGTATTCAACTTGGTCATCGAAAATTTTGTAAACGTTCCGAAAAGTCCGGCATCGTAGAACCAGAACCAGAACCAGAACCAGAACAAGAACAAGAACAAGAACAAGAACAAGAACAAGAACAAGAACATTAACCAGAACCAGAACCAGAACCAGAACCAGAACCAGAACCAGAACCAGAACAAGAACCAGAACCAGAACCAGAACCAGAACCAGAACCAAGAACCAAGAACCAAGAACCAAGAACCAGAACCAAGAACCAGAACCAGAACCAGAACCAGAACCAAGAACCAGAACCAGAACCAGAACCAGAACCAAGAACCAGAACCAGAACCAGAACCAGGACCAAGAACCAGAACCAGAACCAGAACCAAGAACCAGAACCAGAACCAGAACCAAGAACCAGAACCAGAACCAAGAACCAGAACCAGAACCAAGAATCAGAACCAAGAACCAGAACCAAAACCAGAACCAGAACCAGAACCAAGAACCAGAACCAGAACCAGAACCAAGAACCAAAACCAGAACCAAGAACCAGAACCAGAACCAGAATCAAGAACCAGAAACAGAACCAAGAACCAAGAACCAGAACCAAGAACCAGAACCAGAACCAAGAACCAGAACCAAGAACCAGAACCAGAACCAAGAACCAGAACCAGAACCAGAACCAAGAACCAGAACCAGAACCAGAACCAGAACCAAGAACCAGAACCAGAACCAGAACCAAGAACCAGAACCAGAACCAAGAACCAAGAACCAGAACCAGAACCAAGAACCAAAACCAGAACCAAGAACCAGAACCAGAACCAGAACCAAGAACCA
>JANQDE010000003.1:2902321-2931791 GCA_037157785.1 Cephalotes varians
AGAACCAAGAACCAGAACCAAGAACCAGAACCAGAACCAAGAACCAGAACCAAGAACCAAGAACCAAGAACCAGAACCAGAACCAGTTACCTAAATTACTTGAAATATTTTTCACGTCAAAATTGTTGTATCTCTTTTCATCCCATTTTATCTCGTACAAACAGATATATACTTTACTGTTTTTTTTTTATGCAAGTATACTCGTAAGCTTTAGATAGACTTACTCGAACGAAAAATAGAGATGTCTTTCTTCCGTATTTCTCTCATCTCTATTCTCATCTTACGCTCATAGCAAAGCCGTTTTCTCCAGCTGAGAGCTCGCGTTGCACTCACGCCGCTTATTCCGAACGTGAACGACCGCGTACGGGCGTACGCCTGCATAGTCTCTCGAACCGCGGATGGGTAGGATGCTTGTTAAAATCCAATTTCGGCGGATTTGAATGTCATTCGCTTTTGTTGAATCAGGAGTGCGCGTGTGAAGTTGTGCTTGTCTGGTTGCGTGCGCGGTCCGTATGGAATAGCATAAACCCGGCATCCTCATGCGCGAGAACGTCGCGAGAATGTTCTCAAGGATCCTACCTTCTATCCACCTTCTCCTATTCCTTCTCTTTCTCCCTCCCTCCCTCTCTCTCTCTCTCTCTCTCTCTCTCTCTCTCTCACAGGATATCCAAGGCGCCAGGTTCTCGGAATATCACGACTGCTTGTCACGTCCGTCCTCAGCGCGGAGCGCGAGAGAAAGCCGACTGTTACTATTGCGAAATCGCGACCGCTGTTGACAGTCGTCAAAATGACACTTGACTGGTTCGGATTATGTAGACTTGCCCTCACCCCACACGGCTTTTGCACACTTTCCTCCTCCCGTTTGCTTCCTGTTCGTATTCCCCGTGCGAGTGAATTTTCAGCGAACGGCTTCCTTACCGGGGATTCTCGCGATTTCGACGGGAGGACGTAAGCTCCCGGGCTTATCCCGTCGATTCTTCCGCCGTATGCCGCATTCACGAGCGAATATAAACGATCTCCCCGATCTCGTTGACCTGATTGCATTAATGCTGCTATCGTTTCGTTCACGTACGCTCTCCGTACTCTACAAAACGAGAGTGCCAGGTCCTATAAATCGGTATTCCTACGAGCGTTATAAATCAGACTTTAAAAATCGACTCACTTAGTTATGAACTAAATACGAGATGGTTGTAAATTAGAACGCGAAATCTAAGCAGTCCATTAAGCTGTAACACTTCGCGATAAATCGCAATGAATTCTTGTAATTTTATCGTATGCAGTTCTCTCGATTATCCACAGAACAAATTTGAAAAATCTAAAAAGTGTTTAAGAAAAAAGAACAAATTTCAAGAAATTAAAGTGTGTGACCCGATCATTCCCGATTATTCCACAAACGGAAGAACTATTAATGCATAAAGTGGCGAGAAGAGAAAATATAATTCCGGCGAAAATACATATTTTCAAGATAATCGATCGTTTTAAAGCCACCGATCCGAAAAAGAGACACGCGGCTCTCTCAATTACTCATTCCCCGCGAGAATCAGCGGGATAGCTGCCATTCTCTTCCGGATCTCTCCACTCTATCTTCTTCCTCTCTTTCTCCCTCTCTTTTATTTTCGACCCTGCCGCGTTGCTCGATTCGTGAAATTAGTCTGCGTCAATAATTGTCCTCTCTCGTCCCGGATTTCGATCAGGACGCCACTTCCATCGGAGTACTCCGCATTCCGACGTTCCGGAAATTATTTTATCCTCTCTGCAGAAGCCTGCTCGTTCTCTCGTCCCTCCTTCTCTTGCCATCCCGCTAGACCGAACTTTCATTTTCCCCTGGTTTCCGATCGGTAGCTTCTACGGGGTGACCCACCGTTACCGGAAGATATTTTAATGACAAATACTTGAACAAATTTGCGATCGGTTTTACTCGACGAGAGAAAACTTGGATGATCAGCCTAGTTACGAAGGTACTTAAAGTTGCACAATTACCTACATATCGTTAAAGTTAAATGTCGTGCGATTGAGATTATTCAAATTGCTTATTAAATTGTTTAAATTACAATATAAAAATTATGTGACAAAAATAAATAATATTATATCATTGTCTCATAAAAAGTTGCATGCTAACTGTTAAAAAATGATTCTGTGATACAAATATATTTATGAGAAATATTTTAATAGCAGGTGAGATGAATTTATTTTTATTGAAAACGAAAAGATCTGGATATAGAAGTTCGTAACGTAAAAATTGATCATGAAAGATATGTTCATGAACAATTTTCAATTGTGAATTGAATTTTCAATCTGTTATCGAAAACATTTGGCAATAATGATAGAACACCCTGTGCATCCAGTATTCGCGCTTTTTGATCTCTCTTTTTACGTATTGGCGCGCAGACAATAGATCATTGTTTCCACGGCTATAGGAAAAGCCTTTTACGCGGATATGCGAAGGGGATCCTTTATTGGTGCGCGCAACGTACCGACATTTTAGGTGTTAATAAAAAGGCCCAATGAGGACTGATTGCTTAACGATCGCAAGCGAAAAACCGAAAAGTTAATCGAGGAAGATCAGTCGGCATTACGTATAGTGCGTTTCCACAATCGAATAAATTTCGCGGGAGTGGTTACGTTCCAATTAGGAATTTTTCCAGCAATTTAGAATTATTTTATAGATATAGAAAGAGAAAAATTACATTTTTTTATCGATTTTTTTTTTTAATAGCTAAATAAAATTTTCACTTCGAAAGACACGTTCACATCTTTTCCGTTTTTCTTTACCGCCCGTTGTTCGGCTTTAAATATATCGGACAATCACTGTACTTTTCCCCGCCGCGTCGGTGAATGATTATTATTTTATCCGCCATCGTGGTAATTGCACGCTTTTACTCTCACTTCCATCAATTTCCTCCTTCGCATCTGCAGTTATTAAGCGCGAAAGGGAGAAGGAAAGGGGGAGGAGCAACACATAAATCTTCGCAGTTTTCCAGCAACGCGGCAGCAATTAGAAGCTAAACCAGTATGATGTCGGAAAACAACCGCATTATTAGAAATAGGTAGGAATGAGTATTGCTAAAAATTATATTAATGTTATATCTTTTTTTTACTTCTCGTTGATTAGTCTGCTATTGCGAGCACGTCTTTTCTTTGCCCAGCGCAATTTGATATTTTTGATATCGTATCTTCTCATCGAATATCCGGTCGTAACAAGCTGCTCGGAAATCAAAGGACGTTAGTGAGTTAAACTGCGGAAAAACGAGACTAGTATGTAAAGTGTTTGAAAACTTCGGAAGAGCGGGAGCGAGAGAAAGAGAAGGAGAGTTTAGCACTTCAAATGTCGTATGTCCAAAATACGCGATTATTATACGGAAAATTAATGAATTAGGAAAATCGAAATAACGATTATGTACTTGCAAAATTTTTCGATGATAACTTTGCGTATTTTCTCTGATATCTCGTCTGATATCGTCTTTGTTTATCGTAAAGTGGGATAAAAAAGAGAAACCGAATGTACCTTTTTATAAAATAAGGTCACGTAAACCGAAAGCTTAACGAGATTTGTGGTACGAGCGGAGGATTAAGTGTTCTAAAAGCTACATTTCTGAAAGCTCTTTTGCAAAATATATTACTGTGTATTTTTCATTTCTATCTCGGTCACTTCGTTCGCTGTTTTGATCCCACGCGACGTTCGCCACTGCCGGTCGTTTTCCACTTTCCGAAGGGACGGATAACGCGAAAGAACGAGAAAATCCCGGGGATATCTCGCTTGTCGTGGGTTCCGGCGGAAGTTGCCTGCAGCCAACCGTTTTCTCTCGCGAGCCGCTAATTACAAGAGCACGAGTAAAAGGCCTTTGAGAGGGTGACATGAGACGCTTCGGCAACCGGATTACAGAAGAGCTACAACCCCTATTGTCTTTCAAGCTCGTTAGAGAAATAACTCGACGAGCGTTCCTTCCGCGGTGACGTCTTTTTGCCGTTTTTTCCGCGTTGAATTTCCGCGAACACGCGCGAGCCGCGTTCTTACGTCGTTCCGTTTTTTTTTCGCTCGGAACGGGCAGGAATCTTAATTGGAAATTTAAGCGGGGTTGCGGAGAGTTCGTTCTTTTCCGCCATCGGCAGCGTCGAAGGGCAAAAAATCCGTGCTTTAAATACCGATAGCCGTTCTTATTTCAGTTCGAGAATGAAACGTACTTCAGAATACCAAAATTTTGTATTATTAAAGAAAATACGAAGTACTTAATTGTGATTTACACGTAAAAATTGCGATAATTTATTGGCAAGTTGATCAGACTATGAAATCGCATAGAACACATAAGCAAAGACTGTGTTTTAAAAATGTATTTATGTACAGATGTAAATATTTGTTCTCTCCCGCGAAATATATTCTATTAACAATCATAATTGCCTTCACGTGTCTCGTAACGAAACGAGCTTCAAATGTATTTTTCTTAAAATGTTTTGCTTATACGTCCTCTTGTTGCCGCCTCACTTCCAATTCTAATTTACATGACTCATTACCTCTAGCGCGTGTGTTCCCTGCAAACAACGCAGGAGTGCACTTTCGCAAGCGTGCGAAATTGCGCTACCCAGCATACAAAAAAGAGAAAAGTTCTCTTTACGGCACCCGCAGCCGCTTTTACTGAAGTGTCATCTTTTTCTCGCGTATAAACACACACACACACACACACACACACACACACACACACACACACACACACACACACACACACACACACTCTCTCTCTCTCTCTCTCTCTCTCTCTNACACACACACACACACACACACACACACACACACACACACACACACACACACACACACTCTCTCTCTCTCTCTCTCTCTCTCTCTCTCTCTTTCTTTGAAAAATTAGTTTGGCTACTCGTTTCCTTTATCAACGCAATGACGCGGCGAAACTTAGCGCGGCGGATGGCCGAACGCTGCGATAAATCGCGATATCATCGTGTCTCGCTGCACACAATAGGCACATACACACACCGTATCCGCGGGATGGGACCAGAGGAGGAGTCCAGCTCGGCAATTAATTTCCAACGTGGAATTAATCGCGTCCCCTTATCAAGCCAACCGCGATACTTCACCATCCCCTCCGAATCTGTCGTCGCCCTCTGCTCGCCCGCTCGCCGTTTCGATTCTCTTGCTCGGCTTCAATTCCTCACTCGGTAAAATATGCACGGGCACACGAATACATCTGACCATGTCGCCCCGTTCGACCCGCTGGTCACTGAAATCGGGTTAAGCCTCGCGCGACCTCGAACTCACCGACGCGGGTTTCCAATTTAATTGTTCACTCGATATGACGGTGTATCAAAGGCTGACCCACATCGCTGATTTCGCCGGAGCAGCGAATCGACCACCCTCGATCCCTCTCGCCGATTCTCGCCCCCTGCTGCTGCATACCTTCGCGTCTCCGTTTCGATGCGCTTTGCCAAGTTTGGACTTACGTCATTAGCGATTCGAGGCACATATCTTGTTATCTTGCCGTTGCCAGCCAGTTGCTGCAGTTGAGCGCATGCCGACGGAGTGCAAGGGGAGTGTAACCGGTACGACGACATCGTGATAATAATACCGCGTTCTCTGGCTTGTATATATATTGCTATGTTGTACAATATAATAACGTTACAATATAATAACGCATTATCGTTTTGCCATTATTTCATATGAGACTATTTTCGTTTTAATTTAAATTATTAGCTGGACAATGGATTTCATACATGAAAAAAGATTTTCTAAAGTAACGTATATTTTACGCTTTCTATAGAAAATTTTGTCGATCATTAAATGCACATAGCACAAAAAGAAAATGAATATTATTTTATTTACCGAAAATTTGTCTGTGGAATCGCTATAATAACAAATTGATGCCTATTCCGAAGCAGTGACAGTTTCGCTCTACAAAGCAATGCATTTGCTAAAAAAAAGAGACTGCTTTTATTTAGTAGCAAAATCTAACTTACTCAGAAAATTTACTCAGCGAGATTTTTCTCTCTTTTATCGTCAAAGTTTCGATGCAAGTGTTTATGGAATAATTGACTACGATAGCGAAATGCGATTCGTTCTCGCATCAAATATGCAACGACGGTTTTCCCGATCGGACGGCAAATTTCCTTTCGCACACTACGTGACGTCAAATACGACGTAGAAAATATGGGCAAAATCCGCGCCGGACGAGAGTCACCGACTCTCGTAATTCTCGCATGCGGCACAGGGTGTTGCCGATGTAAACGCAAGGAACACACAGCGCGATCAATCTCGTGCGGTTCGCCGGCGATCAATCCGCGGTTCGCTTCGCCGCGCTAGCACGAAAACCGACAGCGCGACACGGCTGCCCGATCTCTTCCGTGTGTGTTTTCGTTTGACCCTTCGTTCAACCCGACGGTACTTCACGACCGTCCATCAGTCAAGTTGGCACCCCCGGGTTCCTTTTACGAGCACGAAAGCGGAGATTACACAGCGAATTTTATTTTTTCAACGTGCTATCCCAGTCGCGGAAGCATCGGACTCGCGGAGCTGTCGGAAGTAATAGTTCTTTAACTACCCAAGGTCGAACTCTACCGGGTATTTCTAGGATTAACGTTGGATGTAGCGGTGGTTGGAAAGTAACGGCGCGATCTTATTGTATGTGTTGTAAAATTGCATGGTTCTGCTTAATTAAAGATCCTAAATCTTTGAAAAAAGTTAACATTGTAAATAGAGAAAATGTGCAGCATTTATAAAAATGGAAGGAAAGAAGAGCGATTCTTTCTTCTAAAAATTGAAAGAAAATTTTAAAAGACATATGATAGATGTGACAAAATAATAGATAAAATAATAGATGATCCATCTTTGTAGCTGTCTGTCTATGTCAGAAAAATGTTAAACCACAGTTAATTATTGCATGTCTACCGCATACCTTGCCTTGCGAACATTTACTTTCTACGTCTGGAGCACGAGTCGGAGCGTTTGTTACTATCTCGTTCCTCGACTTTTGTAGCGCAAGCATGGCTTTTAATAAGAGGATTTGTTCGTGACACAAAAGGCTATTGTTCCCAGGGCTATTATCAACTTATAGGACTTCCGGGTGCGCGCTGCGCGGCAATTTGCGCTACGTATTAAAAATTATATATTAACATTTTGTTCTAGCCGTCACGTTTGTAAAAATTGTGCAATTAATTTTTATCGGCACGTAATTTTTGCGCCGTTTTTCAACAAATATACCTTTGTATAACATAATGTTAATTAATATCAAGAATTAATTTTCTTTGCTGCGTCAAAATTATTAATAAAATTATTAATGCATATGTGGTTTGAACGAATTTTCCAACGAATCTAAATAATATTATATGAAGAATGATATATTAAAAAATCAATTTCACACAAAAAAAAATTATTTAATTGATATTAAAAACATAAATTTGTACCAACGTATAAGTTTATGTAGTACATTTATTTCTCACCTTTCCCAAATATAATTTAACGCAATACGGAAAATGTGGAGACAAGAGGGGAGACGAGAAAGATAACGATTCGATGCAATGCAATTAGGTTCACTTCATTAGGACTAATTAACATCGCGGCGTTCCCGCAAGAATGTGCTGCTGCGAGCGAGAATTAAAAAGCATTCGCGTAAACGGCTTATATTTTAATATGCGAATCTATTTCGGGCCGTAATCTGCGCACGGCAGCCCCGTGCTTTTTTAATTAAGTCGTCTCATCGGGTCGTTCCTCGACTTTCTCGCCCTGCTTATAAAGTTATTACATGAAAAAAAGGCACCCGAGTGAGTTGAGAGAAAGGGGAAAATGCGGCAGCGGCAGTGATGGTGGCGGCTATCTTTCCGCGGCCTTTTAAAATCCACGGTAAATGTTTAATCAGTTAATATCGAAAAAAGATGGGTAAAAAGCGCTGTGGCATCTGCGGCATATTGATATCGATACCCGGTTCTCTCTTCCGCATCGTTTTTTTCATGAACTCGATCAAGAAAGGCGAGAAAGAGAAACGGCAAATAGAGAAGAAGAGAGAGAGAGAGAGAGAGAGAGAGAGAGAGAGAGAGAGAGAGAGAGAGAAGAGCAGAGAGAAGAAGGAGGGAAGCGAGGAAATATTTGCAAAACCACGAAGAATACTCTGCAGTTTTCGTTGGCCATATTTTATCGCTATCTAGTTTCTCTTGCATTACGCTGCCCCACTCTCGTTATTATACGATACCGCTTGTAACTATATCGCAAATAGTGGCCTACTTGGAAGAGGCAATTCGATACATTGCATATTTCTCTGTATATTCTGATTATTCCGATAATTAAGGGTCGCAAACGAGCAAAGTTTGATAAATAATTTTCATAAATGAAAAATGTACGGGAAACGGTCTGTTTGCGATGATAATAACCGCGGCAAAAATACGCTGATGGTATTTTCGACGAAAAGGTACTTACAAGTCCATTTACTCCTACATGATTCTGTTCCATTTTTATTAAAGCGGATACGCTCATCCGGGCTTTTTTCCATCCGTCAAAGCGACGAGATACCATCGTGATGTTAATTTCGCAATGAAATACGCGGTAACCGCTTAATGCACATTGCGATTCCCGCAGGACGGTTTTCTTTTGTGACGATGGTAAATAGTTACCGTGCGCTCTCGGTGACGAGTTACTTTCGACAATTGTTAGTCTCTTCTCCAGAATAGGAATCGTTTATATTCCGCGAAGCAAAGAGTGAAATTATATCCAAAGTAGGCAATATACAAAGGGATATCACAAAGCGCATTATGCGAGTGATGAAAACAGAGCGAGTATTCGAACAGATAAAGATATATGAGAGAGAGACTAGAATATAACGTATAATCATAATAGATAATGCAAACTAATAAAAAATAATAAATACAGCATATTTCATATGAGTATTTTTTGTATAAATTAAATATAAGATAAAAAATAATTATGACTAAACTAACTTAAATCACGTTGAATAGTTAAATATTATTATAGTTGTTGATAAAAAAATGTAATTATTTCAACGTAAAGTATATGTTAGTTTTAGAAGTTCTCTTGCATTACATCAAATTCAGTGAAAACGTTTGATTTTTCTGAAGCACTGAAATATCTATTTTTGATAGAATGAATGGACTTTTATGTGCTCTACCGCAACGTTCTTTCTTTGCGCAAGATTTTTCTAAAATCCAGTTTTCCTGGAACAATCATGCAACTTCTTCTCTACTTCGAATGGCATTGCGGTCCGTTCGCGCATGTACAAAAGTTCCGCATGAGGGGTAAAAAGTAAATAAAAACAGCCGGAAAGTGCAGTTTTCCGGATTGCAGGATGTGCTCCTCGATGCACTCTCGCTCTATTGCGACGATCGCAAAGCGAACTCGCGCAAAGCGACAAGAACAACGAACTTGAAAAATCCTCCGAAGAATATTAAATCCTCTCTAAGTCGCTTTTCGATTTATCAGCAAAAATATATACATATATTCACAGTTTAGATGATCCTTATCCAACAGATATGAAAATTATATCTGTTGTGCCTCTCAAAAGCAAATGGCCCACAAACTTTATCTTTTTGCTTAGGAAAAAACTCGCATGATTCACGCGGAGGACTTTTGGAATAAATTTCGTTTGATTGATAGAGATGATTGAAATGCAGATATAATTGTCAGATTAAAACTTGTAAACTTGTAAACTTGATTTGTGAAGCGTTGAAGTTTAAAATAACGAAGAGACTCGTGCAATCGATCGCCCGTCGTGTTCCTCTGCGCGCTCTTTGCGTCTATACTACCTGGCGGCAAAACAAAAATATCCGGCGCGCATTTGCGCGGAAACGTGCGATTTTACGGGTCGCGGCTCACCCCGTATGTGTCGTAACTCGGCTCCGAACCTACTCTCGCGAAACCGAGCGGGGGCGCGAACCTGGAAATCAGCCGTGTATCGACCGCGTTTTTTCTCTCTTACGGATCACATTCCGAACGAAGTGTCCCGGAATTGCTTTGATGGCTTTTCGTAGCACGTTCGAATCCTGCGCGCGCAATGCTCCGTCGCGCACGTACGTTTGAATTATAACCCGCGCGTGCGGCGAGTTCGCAATAATCGCCGACGTTTTATCGCCGTGGTACAGGTCACCAAGTGTACAACAGGATGCGTTCCCGGAGGAACGCAACAAATCTCGCGTGCGGCCGAGCTTCGCGAATCGGAAGAGCCATGAATTTATATCTGGAAACAGCTCCGTTATTCTCGATAGTTTTATGGGGTTATTAGTCGGGGAACGAACTACTGTTACAGATATGTACGTTATTTAGGTATCTCAGTACACGGTGCATGATATACATACTATTCAGCTACTTACTACATACTATTATTTGTCTTGTCAGAATTTACGTATTATTCACGTCAGTAACTTCTCGCCTTTCTTCAAAACGCCACTACAGCAACTTTCTTTTAAATGATCTTTTGGGACAAAATGTCACTAGTGGCTCTTTTTTGTATCTCTCCGCTATTAAATAGGAATGTTTTGATTTGCACTTGTTTCGTCAAAAAAATTTTGCCGTTTTTCAGTCGCATTCTGCAGCCGAGTTATGCGTATAGCTCCGCGTCCAGTTCAGCCGTAGCCGAAGGATATGTAAAATAAAAATTAATCGAATATTCGAATTTTAAAACTGGATTGTAGCTGACTGGCCGAGTACTTGCTAACATCTACGTGACATTCAAAATCGTATCGTAGTCCCAGAGCTTATACCGTGCGATCTGTATCCGTGAGATCGAAGGTTCGAGTCGTAAAGTTCCAGCTCTGCGCCTTACATCACTCCTGTGGGCGATACTTAAAAGTTTACTCCGGAGGAGCAAGTCCGGCGACAAAGTACTCGGACCTTCGTTCGCCAAACTTCAAACATAAGAAGATGCGCTCCCGAGCACATTCGACCCTCTTTTACGACACATTTTGTCCTAGGGCGTGTCAATCGCCCGCTATTCAAGTTTCACACTAGACTGGCGGTAGTTTACGGCAAAGGCGCCGGCGCCTATCAAATATTAAAATTTCCAATGGGGATTCACACTAGACTGGCGTTCTCTTGTCTCTTTTCCTCTTTTTCTGGATATCGAGCCGCGAAGTTCCTTCCCTCGCGGCTTTCCGCTGAGAAATTGCACCGCGACTCGAAGGATCTGGCACGTTAAAATGTAATCGGACTAGCTAGCTCGTGGAGAAGCGAGAACCGAGGTGGTGGATAATTACGTAAATACGATAGCGGCGGCATTACTTATGCGTCGAGTGTAAGAGAGATTTATGGCGCGCCGATGTGACTCCGCGCGCGGCATCGCGTGCGCGTGATCAAATTAAAAGTTCGTCGTTTAAGTATCGCGGATTCAATTAAAAATGACGCATTACATCGAGCGCATTTATTATACTTCTGCATCGATACACACGTAACGATATTTCTCTTCTAATTAAAGTCTGCTAAAAAAAAATGGCTTTCACCCTGTTTGCCGAAAATACAGCTATTACACTGTGTCATTCAGGCGCGTATCTGGGTTTTTTTTATTTAACGTCATATAAATTAGGACGTGGTTCTCTCGTTTCTCTTTTCGTCGGTGATGAGAGAGATTTTTGCTCTTTCTCCTGAAAAATTCATGGGACACGCAGAAAGTAAGAGCTTTTTCGTGATATGTTTCTTAAACGTTGGCGGACGCAATCGTATAAAGGACCGTAGTGACACGTTTGACAAACCAAAAGTTTCATCGAAAAAAAGGGAATGATTCGGCCGCAATTCCTCTTTTTCGACGCTGTACTTTTTATTCGCACAATTTTTCCATTCGGAATTAAATTATACGGAATTAAATTATTTTTCAACCTTTGTACAAACACTGTTAATGTTATAATCTGATCGTAAATGCTTTTTCAATAAATTAGCTGATAAACAAATATTATTTGTGCAATAAAGAGATGTGCAAATCACAATGCTAATGCAACTTTATTTTTTATAATTAACAGAGTCTCATCCCTCTCTTAATTTCAAGTTAAATAAAATTAAAATATATATTGTGTACATAATATATATATATATATATATATAATTTTTATTGAAATATTTATCGACAAATATGCGAGATGTTTTATATCTGCTGCATTAGTTTTTAATGGGGAGTTTAGATAAAAATGTCAAAATATTTGTAATTTAATCATTTACTACGTCCTTGCTGTTTTTCACATCACGTCGTTTTTTATTTTAAAACAGAAATGACCTAGGAAGATCCAAAAAAAATTCAGATCAATCGTGCGACAATATTGCCAGTCGTCTCGCGTGAAAGTCGTCTATTTCGTTTGTTCTCTCGCCTTGCTGTACCAGCTGGTGAGACAATACAGCTACGTGAATGCCACGTATCTGGTAACCTTCGGATTGTCTGGATCATGACTTATACGAGGTAGAGAGAAGGAATCGTAACTTGAGCATCACACCGGATGTCGCGCATCTCACCGTGAATTATTGCGATTGTGCACAAGTCATAAAACGTAAATGAGAGACGCCGAGAGACCGAGATCGACGTTACTTTTACAGCCAGGATATACTGTATAGTCTATTTCGCTACGTAGTCACGGAGAAGGCGATCTAGCCGATTAAATTAGACGAGAGCGAATGGCGAGATGCACACATGCAATGTAGAGAGAGGTCTTGCTAAGAATGCATTCGTGGACGGACACAGGACCTAAAAGCTCGCGGTCAGGAATTTCTGTACACCTTCGCGAATAAAACACATGTAAAATATCTATCGTGTTAAATCTATTGTGTACATATCTAAATATTTATCCGATCAATTAGATCACGCAAAAACGAGTCACAATATATATGAAAATCGAAAGGCTAATTTTTTCTGTAAATAACCGTTTTATAAATAGCTATTATAAGATATAAATATTTATTTTGGTTAACAAAATTATAGGCAAATACAAATAGAAATGTCAGTAACTTCCATAAATATATTCGTATCGATGTACGTATAACATTCACGACGTGCAGGAAATTGTATATCTCTAGAAATGGACTTAAATTATATCTGAGGGTCACTTGTGGAATATATATTTGAGAGAAATATTTTAGGATGAATTGACGACCTCAGACTAACGAGAAAGGATTCACATGAATATATAAAAATATATAAGAATATACAATATATGTTGAAAATGAATATGTTGAAACTCGCTCCTCCGATTTTCTCCATTCATCTCGAAAAGTCTTTTCAAAATAGTTTCTTGCACAATTAAGGAAATAGAAATTATTAAATAAGGATTATTTAAATAGCATAACGAAGAATAAATTATACATTATAGTTTAAAAATGAAGTATAGGTTAAGAACCTTCATGTAGGCTATACGATGCGCGCGAGACGAATAAACCTGGCCGAGCCCGTCGCACACGTTTCATGAAAGATGCACGAGCGCATATTGTATTAGGATACACACATGCGCTTAAAATAACGCGCTACGTCGTCGAGGGCTTTCGCGCGGCGTGAGGGTGTGACGTCGGGGCGGCGTCTGGGCATGCAAATCCGCGCGAGAACCGCCCCATGAAAAGTTCGTTGCGAGAGCCGAGCTCGTACGTGAAAAGCATCATCGGCCGCCGCCCTTTGGCACATTTCGAGCACACCATCCGTCCGTCTCACTTTTTATCGCGGCGCGGTCATAATAATGAAGGATTTGACGCGCACCACGAATCGTCTTTTTTTCCCATTTGCGGCTGCATAGGGTAGGGACACGCGATCCTCTGCGCCGGAAGTTCACGAGCCGATTCCCGTCCGTGTCTAGAAGAATTATTACGAGTTCAGTAATAAACCGATGTCGCTACGTAATAAATCGATTATTACGTAGCGATAGAATTCGAATTTTTCTTTGAAAAATTTTCGAACGTATCAAACATATAAAGATTCTGATTGCTTCGAATATTTTGAAAACGTTGAAAACTCTTGAAAGTTTTGAATGTCTCGAAACTTTCGAAAGTCCGTGGCAACCGATTTAATAGTCGGCTTTCAAGACTTTCAATTCATTTTTTTCAAAATTCGAGTCAATATCACTGCGTAATAATCGATTTATTGAAAACTTTCAAAAATATTTTAGTTTCGAGTAATATTCGAAAAAAATTGAAATTTTCATTATAATCGAGATGATTTGTTATACCTTGATCACATTACTAATTAAATATCTCGTTGTCGTAAAAAATAGCTTGACATTTAAAAAACATTAAAAAAAAAAATAAAAGAGGACTACAGTTTCTCATCATAGTACATACAATATCATAAAATGTTTCTTTACACCTTACTATTTCTCAAAATTTAAAAAAAGAGAGTAATTATTCCCAAAAACAAGGACAACTCGGTGAATTAATGAGACTGTCGCGCACCGAGACCGGCCGTATTATTTCGTCCTGCGATGCGATACATGAGCATGCTAGCATCGTAAATTCTCGTTTACGTCGCGATGTCGTGGCAGTATGCAGGTGCCGATGTCGCGTGCATGCGTGGATACATGCGTGCGTGCGTGCGTGAGCGCATATGTAAGTTCATGCAAACGCCGGGAACTTTAACGTACCCGCGTCGGTATTAAAGTTGTAACTGAGCCGCAGCGAGAAAAGAGGCCGAAAGGGAAAGAGGGTTGATGACTCGATGCGGGATGCAGTGAGGGCGAAAGAGAATGAGAGAGAGGGGAGGGAGAGGCAAGCTGGTGCACCAGCCACAACCTGGCTGGTTGGCAGAGGTAACTGTCGAGCTATGTTTATTGCAACCCAGTTTGTAAAGCCCACTTTAAATGGAAATAACGTACCTCTCTCTGCTTCCTGTCTCTGCCTCGACTTTCCTTCCCCTTCCCTCTCTCTTTCTCTCTCTTTGCGGAAACAGAAGTTTTCACGTTCGAAACGGCCGCACCGATGCCACTTCACATATACGCGCCCTGCATCTGCAGCAGCATCTAAGTTCGGCCGTTTGGGGACCCTTGGCGGCGGCTGCTTTTCGCACGGATCTGCTCTCTGTTCTCGCGATAAATTGAAGAGACTAATTAGATGAAAGAGCGAGAGCGTGTATGTGCGAGGCATGTTTCTGTTTCTGAGTTTTGTATAAAAGCAGAACATGTGCTTACATTTAATTTCGAATTTTGTTTCCGGCAAGAAATATAGCATCTATTAGCATCTGATTTATGTATATGTGTATATTCCATTTCATTTAATTTATATAGCTTTATATAAACAAAACTCGTGCACTTTATTTTCAATTTTTCCTCTCTTGTCTCTCTTGCAAGCTGTATAGTTATTCCAGTTAGATTGAAAACTACGGAGAAACCGGTATCTCTTTATGCGCGACGGTTTCCGCTATCGCTTGACGCAATTTTACGTATTTTGTGTATTGTAAGTTGCACGTTGTTGCGCCGGTATTACGGTGAATTTCGCGGGAAATGTAATATCGCGGTCGGATGCCGCGACGAGCTTGTCAGGTAACGGTAATCCAACAGCGGCAGGCTCGGTACTCCTCGTCTCTTTTTCGCATCAAAGGACGTCTGTGTGTCTGTTTGCGAAAAGTAAATTGGAGAGCGGATATAGTTGATAAAAAAAAATTCTGCGATCCAAAAACGTCGCAAATAATCATGGAAACGTTTCGAATTCTTTCATCCTCCTAGTCTTCAATTCTGCTCAATATTTTCTCACAACTCTCGCATTACAACACTTAAAATCTTTAGCTTCTTCCAAATTCCTGAGACTGTTAAAATCCGTATATACAAATATTGTACGGATGTACAACTTCTAGACCAGTTCAAATCTTGCGAATAATTAATACGCGTGGTTCTAGCTATCATGACATTAACGCGATTCCGAGATGAGGAATGACCGCCGACCATGACGGCTACAGTTGCGCGATGTGTTAATATCGTTCGCGCTCGCGCAGCGCCGTAATTATTTTAACAATTCCATAACACGCCAGTCGTTGCATGGATATGCCATTCCGGTTGTTGGAAAATTGCGTGCTTTTAATCATTGCGGTTGCGCTAAACCGTTTCGTTATCGCGATTTTTCTTTTGCGAGGCGAAGGTTTTTTTCTGGAGCATGACCAAGCTTGCGAGCCTATATGACGAACGAACATAAAAATACATGGACTACAAAAGGACGTCGCTACCTTTTCGCACGGAGAAAGAATCTTCTCAAGTCGCACAGACCATGTTGTTACTGTCGCGTATATGGTTGACGAAATATACACAAAAATCTTCAGATGCGCGTTTTGTAATGTCCAAGAATTTTCCTAGAAATGCTCTGTATATAATATATGTATGTATGTACACATAGACGCGAGTTTTGTGTTTATATAATATTTAAATCATACGTAATGCAATCTCTTCAATTTTATAAATCGATAACGCCGAAACGGCGAACATTCTTTTTAAAGAGCAAGTTCAAGAAAAACTGATAAAAAAATTAGCATAATTTTCGGAAAATCGCGAGGAACATTTCCTTGCGAGGAAATAAAATAATTACATAGATAGGTTGGTAAAGTTTTGCCTCGTAATTAAACTAGCATGATTAAAAAGTTATATTTCCGTTAAAATATTTCTTTGTTCGCATTTTCGATCTTTCTGCGGGGATTTTCAATTTGAATCGTATCTAACATTATTGAAAAAACTCTTAGTTAAAGGATTGATTCACCCGTTCACGATGGAACGAATATTGCCTTGAAAAGTTTTCTCTCTTACCGTCCTCTGATTTTCTTTCGCTGTTCGTATATGACCAACGAGCATACGCAAAAATTAATCTTAAGCTGTCAAGTGTCGGCAGAAAAATGTAATCCGGGTACAAAGGGTTAACATGTTACGACGCGAGACGTTTCTGACAAAAAAAAAGAAAAGAATAGGCTAACCAGTCATGTATTAACCGCGTACGTTGCGAGCACGCAGGTGCTCGCGAATTTCACGACATTAATAAAAATATAGTGCGACTGCTGTAATGCGACAGTTTCTCAAGTCCATTTACATTGAGACATATCGCGTTTTGTCGCAATCTGCGCTCAGATTCACCCTTCAACGCATCAGAAAAATTAATAAAAATACGCTGTATCACGAGCGGACATTTTTAAATTACATTGGGATTTGAACATGATAAAATTTCAAACCAAAGAGTTGTTTAAATTTTAGATGTTACGTAACACGATGATAATAGCCGATTGCTAAGGTTTAAATAATCTTTTTGTTTAAAATTTTATCATGTTTAAATCCTATTGTTATTTAAAAATGTTCGCTCGTTACTTTTATGTTTTTTTTTATATCTGCCAAATGTTACGTTATTTTGAAATTGATTTTTCCTTAAAAAAGAAGACGAAGATTTGAGTTGTGAGGGATTAAAAATAAATAGCTTTTCTCACAAATAGAATTTCAAGAGAATAATTAGATCGTTATTCTTTTTTTTCTTAATAGATTTTACTTGATCTTAATTTTAAATTAATATCTAAGCCAAGATAAGTTATACATATATATATATATTATATATTCGTTTATCTATTATTCTTGTTTTTCTTTTTTCAGGTAAGTTTGCTTATTGATGATCAGACATGTATTGCCCTATTTGTATGGTAAGTGATTTAATTTGCAACAAAATACAATGAACTAGCGAAAAGTAGTTGACATGTTATTAGGTATAGCTATTTGAATACGATTTTTTTTAGAAAAGAACGCTTCAAATCTATCGAGCGATTTTATATAGATTTTTATCTCGTTTTAATGACATTCTTCATATTTTTCTTATATATTTTATATTTTAATTATCACATTTAATAAATTATATATTAAATGTGATAATTAAAAATTAAACATTAAATATATTAAAATATTATATTACGGAATCAGTATTTCGAAGTAAGTGATTGGAAACGGAAAGCCTCTTAAACGTCTCAAGGACGATAATAAAACTTTTATCTTCTTTTAACTTCAAATGGCATTTAATACGTATTTGTAATTTAAGAAGGTAGTTTACAAAGGTACTTGATATTAAAAATTAATAACTTGCGGCGAAGGATCATTTTCCTTCGCTGAGAAAACGTCTGATTTCAAATTGATCGAAGAACACATAAATAAAAAGTAGCTTCGATAAACTGGAAACGTCCCGCGTATAAGGAATTTTGGTTGGCAAAAGCGCTGGGGGCTGATCCAGACCTCCGCGACTTCGATTAGAGCTTAACGAGCAAACTTTCGCTTTGATATGACGCCGGTGAATCGTTATACGATAACCATCCCAAGACAGAAAGGAGATGCCGCGCCGAGAAGAAGGATGAATTCGCCCTATCGTTCTTCGTACTTTTTTCCTTCCCGCTTTCCTATCTTTGTTTATTCCCGAGCGCCCGCGCGACGCGACGGTGATACGGCGCGCGACTTGCTATTCAGTGCTTTAAGAAGATTCTCATAATCCAAATCACGCAGGTGAGCCGTCTACGCGGTCGCGAATTGGATATTCAACCTAATTCCCGCGCGGTGAGGGCCGTAATGTAACTCCACTTAATTCCCAATCGGCTTAGCTTACATGCAACGCGCTCGGCGCCGTATTCCGAAGGCCGTTCGAAGTTCCGTGAAGTACAATCAATATACCGTACGAAACTCGTACGATTGTTCCGTTTTCATGTTTGTTTCAGAATCAAGAAGAACGGGAAAATCAAGAATCTCGTGCTAATGCTGTTGACAGAGAGATATAACACACGCCCTCGAAATTTTGTTCGCGTCCTCCCTCGTTTTCTTCTCCGCCTGAAATTCGCTCCTTTATTTGAGAGATTCCAGGTGTTTCGGGAGCGTTACGCGCGCAAAAGCCGGCGGGATAACCGAGTTTACGATGCAAATTCTGGCAATAATTCACATCCGACAGTCGAACAGATATTTGCAATCCGCCGCTCCATTATTTATTTACCGGCTGGGGATATGAAGGAAAAAGTGCACCCGTGCCGCCGGGCTCGTGAATAACGAAGCGCGGATTGGAGGCATCCGGAGACAGTGGAGGATGGGGATTGTGTGAGAGGGGAAGGCCCGAATGAATAGAGCGGAAACGCGGGGCAAGGTTATAGCGTTGCGGTGTGCAATCGTTGTTTCGATGGAAATGGAATTAACGTCTCCCCTCTCGTCGAAAAAGAAAGAGGAGTTTTCTCGACTCTCGCGGGACGAGCAACCGGTAATTAAATTCGCGATAGTCCACCGGCTGCCGACTGCTTTCAGAATATCTGATTACGGTAGACCGCCATTGCCGTATCTCGTCGGTCGTAGTGCAAGGCAAAATACCCGAGATGAAGCGACGATAAAGCGCAAACAGGACGATCGAGGGCACTTATTGTCGAGCTTCATTTGTCGAACTCCTCGTCGTGGGACGCCATTTATCGGGATGAATAGTTGAAAGCGGTAATCCTTGCAACAGATTTCGCGTGACGGTTACAAGTTATCCTTCAATAAAGATCTGATCCGTTATAAGCGATTTGGAGTTATGATCATAGGTATATCTCGATGCTCGCGCACTCGATCAACAACTCGGGCTCTCAGAATTCGCAAACGACCCAGTCAATTTTAATGACGCCAATTTGGAACTAACTGAGACAAATAAAGTTTGCTCGATCTCGGTGGCTGTGTAAAATGAGATGCAGCGAGAACAATCTGGCGCAAAGGGAGACCCGCGCGCATGATTCTCGGCAATTGAATTCGATACAACGTGCGCATGTCGCTTAATCGCGTTAGGCTCGCGTGGAAAATTAAGTTCGCAGTTTCCGCACGCGGACATGTGCGCCGTATACGTTGGGTGTAGGCGTTACATCAAAGGCCGCCAATGTGGAACTTCCATTAGGAGCGGTGCTATTACCGCGTAACAACGTCCGCTATCGGAAACGTGGCACGCTGTTACGCGATTCCTCTCACGCAGAAACTTTGCACGACGATCCGCAAGAGTTTATCGTCGGTCCTGCCCGCGACCGGGAGTCTGGCTGGCAATTAACTTCACGAAAGTTCCTTTCTGTCGATGTGATCGGCAAAAAGACAACCGCGCGTCAATTGAAGTTGCATTCTCTTCACGTTTGAGTTCTACCTTTTCGTAAATCCTTTTCTAAATCCTTTTTAGATCGCAGCGCGGAAGTTTCTGTTCTCTCCGAGGACTGCGTTCATCAGTGTTTGCTACGCGATTGTATCAGGCCCAATGAGGGGAGAAGTCTCAGCCGGGGTAACTGTACCTGGGCCCGCATAATTTAATTAATCGTATCTCTTAAGTCCATTATTGTATTTTTATGAAAATAAACGTTAAACATATAATAATATTTGTGTGAATATGTTAACGATTCTAAAAAGTCTTATATATTCTAGGCCAGAGTGATAATATAATAACAATTGAGACTGATTTGCTTGGGGCAGATACATTTCCAATCCTAATTGGACTAATTATTATTATTAAAATTAAAGAGATTGCTTGTAATTTGTAAATTCTTACAGTATTACAGTAATTTGTAAATTCTTGCTAGTAATTTTATAGTTTAGTTAATACACTTACAAGCAAAAGGAAATATAAGTGTGAAAATGGTAAATATAGTAGTCTTCAGCAACGCGTTTACTGTACATGGTAAGGAGTAAGTAGTAAACTATCTTAGGACCCGCTGTGACCTCTCGACGGCCCTGAATTGGATTTATAAGAAAAAATTTCAGGAACACATAAACGCGTCCGTAGGAACACCTCGAAATTCGTCCTGCCGAATACCGCCGCCGCGGCGTGTTCCAGCGTCGTATTTTCCGGTAGGTAACAGCTGGAACTCGGCGACGATCTTCCGGCAAAGTTCGCGGGTAGACGGGTTAGCTAACGCGAAGTTGGCCGCTCCCTTCTTATCGCAACGGCAACGATAAGTTTCAGTTAGGTCAGCGGGGGATAATCCGTGCGACGTGCGGGGATATATATATATATATGTACATATATTTTATATATATATATATATATATATATATATATATATATATATACATATGTATAATGTGTACGTATGTACACGTAACGCGACGCGGCACGGTCGTATAACATAAGATTCGGAATGGCGGACGACGTTGCATGCGCGACATAAATCATTAAGTTAGTGGTTCCTCGCATATCTGGCCGCTTTACGAGGGTGCGGCGACGTCGTTGCTCCTTTTGCGAAAGCTTTCCGCCGGACTTGCAGTTCGTTTCTATTTTTACGTCGTTAGCCGCGAGCCCGATATCGCGCCGTTCCATTATGTTTCGCGCGAAATTTATTATGCCCGCGCGGCTATCTCGCCACTGCGTGCCGGAAGAGCTCGACGGCGAGATGACCTAGGAACCGGTGGCCAAAAATACAAGGCTAAATTCTTCTGTAGTCCATCGTAAAAATTGAACGAATAAAAAAAGGATGCAATAAAGTTCGGATATATATTCGCCTTTGCTACAAATATTCGGCAGCATGTCTCATGAATGTGTTATGTGTAAAGAATCGTTTTAATTAATCGCACGTTCTGTTTCTTTTTCGAGACGATTATCGGTAAATTGTACATTGTTCTCTAATTAAGTTGATAAAATGTATAATTGGGAACTCTGATGATAAAATATTAGCTTAAAAATTTATTTCTTTATTTTATACTAAATGTGTAATGGATGGATTAACTATAGTTATAAGATTAAATAAAATTAGGAAGAAAATTTTGTCTAGCTCTTAAAAAATATCTTTAAACTTAGTGAAGGCTAACACTATGTTAATTTTTATTTGTATACCGTAATTCTGCAAACATTTTATAATATTGTAGTCCCTAAACTATCCCAAATCTATCATTCATGTCATTAAAAATATATATAATGAAATGCTCAATATGATGTATAACCATTAGAAATTATTAAATAGATTCTTTCGATTGGACGAGATCAATATTTTCGAAATTGGCTAGCAGAAAATTTGAAACGTAATTTATTTCGGCGTAATTACATTTTCCGGAATCGCATTCTCGATAATTCAACTTCTGCTCATGAAGATTTCCGGTGCATCGATTCTCAAATCCATCAAATCGAATGTAACACACTGGCAGTCCCAAGATTGAATTAGTAATCCCAATTAGAAATCTATTTTTATCAACAGCTAGTTGCTATCTGTGCTATCCTACCTACGTTACGCTATGCTATAATGCGAGGCGCGGTGACATGGATTTTACAACGTGTCCTCGTGTCGTACAGATCGAGTGGGCGTAACAGCTATGTCGTGTTAATTAGGAGTCGGTACGTTCTCGCACCCAACACCGCCAGCGAGCGGTAATTTCACTTTGGTCGTTTGCCGAGTCGCTATCTTCGCTGTTATAAACGCATATCAAACGCTAACGCAGAATTTATTGGTAATTTGAACTACACTCTACCTCGTTATGCTGATTTAGAACCAAAAAATCTTTTTAACATTTTTAG
The DNA here is from genome assembly GCA_037157785.1 of Cephalotes varians. NCBI lineage: Eukaryota > Metazoa > Arthropoda > Insecta > Hymenoptera > Formicidae > Cephalotes > Cephalotes varians. The sequence goes on from JANQDE010000003.1 coordinate 2,924,709, forward strand.
AAAAGAATCACTTTTTACGTCACTTTTTACATCAAAATTATTTCTAATAATTAATTTATGATTAATATCTTGAAGAAATGTTACACAGAAGTATGAAATTTTTTTTTCAAAAAGTAGGTTGCAGACAAAATGTTTTTTTTTTTTTTAATTTTTGTCAAATATAATATAACAAGAAAAGAAAGTTTGTTCTTTCAGACCACAAAATGTTCGCTTCGAGCGTAAAAATATAATTCTTATACAAATACGCTTTAATCGTTTAATTGCATGTGTGCATGGCTTTGGAGCTTTATTTAAAATTAATTCACTCAGAGTTTTGTTTTGTTTAATCTGCAAGTAACTCCGAGAAACATGCCGAGAAAGCTGCGATAGTGACCGTTACTACTTGCGGATCGATATGCGGAAAATTTGCATCAACGCGACGTGTGCCGCGACTAGTTAGATACTGGTTATGTTACGTTGGTTACATATGCATTTTATGGGATTAACAAGTTACACAAGTGAATTGTTTCTCAGTACGACGTCGCGTTAAATTATTCCGCAGCGTCCCGCTGCCATTATTCCTAAGCTAGTTAATCCGGCATTCGTTTCGTCAGGACCATTGCTTTCACTGAATTTTTCACTCCCGCCAAACTCTGAAGTAAATTTCTGCTTTTACAGTAGCTCTTAAAAAAGCAACACGATTTTTTCATGAGATTTCCTCGAAATAGTGCAGTTGTCATCACAATGTAAAAAATAAGAAAATTAAAACTGGCATTTAACATATCAGTATGAACATTCGCTTGATTTAMAAAAAAAAAAAAAAAGATATTTTTTGCTAAAAGAAATCAAACCGAAAAATTAAAAATGAAGAATAAAATTACCTAATTAATGTGCGAAATACTGCTAAAATGCTTGAACGAATTTTGTGCTCTTCAACAAATCGGTCGTTCTATAAATCGAATTGCCGAACAATACGCGGTAATTGCAAACTGTCATCCAACTCGCGCGTCATACTCGCCGGTCGACTAGAAAATTGCATTAGGCAAGTGTCTCGCCGTTAATACAATTGCATTATTCGCGTCGGCCATGATGCATGACGCTCGCGTCGATCATGTCGAAATACGATTTTGCAGGCTCGGCTGAACTTTTCGACCGTTTCAATTCGGCACAATAAACGAGTCGTATGAAAACAAACGCCATGGCGCCGCGCATCGAAACGATTCCTCTATACTTCCGGTCGGTTGCTCGCTCGATTATAGCGAAAATGCCATTGCATTGTAACGCGCACTGCATTGTAATGGGCGGTACACCATGTACGCACACTCGTGTATCGAAGGAGCATTTACGCGTCGCGCAAGGTCGCCGTACACAGCACGGGAGTTAGGTGAATCGCGTGCGCTGGCGACGATGTCGTGTTAATTACTCTACAGCCCATTTCGTCGCCTTCCAACACGTGGAGGAGCCACGACGGTCTCCGCTTCGAAACCCGTTAATCCGCCCGCCCATTGTATCCGGCGGCGCGCGTTCACCGGTACTCGAGCACCCTGCTAATCCGCGAAAGTCGCGAACAAGGACGCCGGTCCGGATCGACAACGAAGGGAGAATGGGAGGAGGCAGAGCGACTGCGAAATGCTCGCACCTCGGTCGACGTTAACCCTCGACTACTCACGACCAGCCTGGTTAACCATGCTCAAATTGGGACGGCTTTCGCAGAGGATGATAGTGCCTGGAAGCGACGGTCCTTAAACTAATGCTTCCATGCAATTTCGATGGCGATTTCTCTTTGAAGGAAAGCTTTTTCACTATAAATTATTCAAACGATTTGGAGTCAATTTCTTCTTAGTGAAAATATTAAATATGTACATAATATATTTAATAGAATTTAAATAATATATGATATAATACTATGTATATATAAATTAAAATATCTCTTATCACATAAAGGTAAACACGATATATAATGTGTATATTCAATTAAACAAAAATCCAGGAAAATAAATAAACCATGCTATTTATTGATAATGATTCATTAAAATTGAATACGCAACTAACTGAATGTTCTCTATTCAGGATTAATTTTCACAAGTTTTCAAGGGATCGCTGGATTAGACTGGATCGCTGTTGCGCTGAAGCCTCTCCAATTGTTAAAGATTAATGACGCGTATGTCTTCATGCGAGAAGGACGAAGGGTAGGAGGCGGGAGGAAGGGAAATCGTTAAACGCGGTGTTACAAGATAAGCTCGACAGGCACGGATGTACCAAACTCGGCTATAAATTCAACGAACCATTAATTTTCGGTGCCTTCACGCTCGAATATGCCTCGAATCTGGTATGTAAATCTCGACAATTTCTATCTTCACGGATCTCTCCACGGACTTTTTGCGCGCACGGCTGTTCCACTGTCTGTCTGCGAAAAGTGCGGCGTATATACTTTCCGGGCACGTATCCGCGGTACGACGACGTGCGAAATGGTAATGCGGCTTGCATATAATGTTTCGATCTCGCCTAAGGGAAATAACGTGAAATATTTCCGATTACTGGTGTCGCCCTTTACAGCACTTTATCGCGTTCTATCGACTTTTAATCCCCGAAAGCGCCAGAATTGTACATCGCGAATACGACGTTACTCACGTTATGTCTAATTTGTAATTGGAAATTTCAAAGCCGTCAAAATTACCTTCGGCATCGAAAATAACAAGCAGGTGTTTCAACAAAATACAGATGTATAATTAGTAATCGTGCACATCATTGTTTAATTACGTTTTATGCCGGCGCCAATCGGAAAAATTCATTCTATAATTTTTAACAAGGATTCCAAGTATCATAAAAGAATCAACCACGAAACTTATGATTTCTTTCATCGATGATAATTTCTACGTACTTCCGAGGTATAATTGCGGCGCATCGCGATCGAAAGTTTTCGGAGCGCAACTTACGAGACTTTGGTCGGCACTTGAGGTAAGAAGTCCGGAAGGCGGAGGCGGAATTCTCAACGAAAGAAATTTTTTTCCGACGGAGATGGTCCGCGGGAAATTATTTACTACCTTCATGTATCGGCTGTAAAAAAAACTGAGTCGCCATCTTCCCAAAACTTTCTCCGTTCGCTATACAGTCTTCACGACGACAAAAGGAGAGGAGCAATACTTTTCCCGATAAATCATTCCGTATCTGGCTAAGGCCTGGAGAACGTTGACATTAAACGATCATTCATTCTGAGGATGTACCGATTAGCAAAATCCCCGTACGGTAATTTTATCTATCATTCGCATCAATCGCCATTCAACGATCTATTATCATCGGTGCCGCGATATTTCCTTAAAATATAATTGTGATTCTATCTTTTTCTTCTATTGATATAAGACTAAGTCTGTGAGAAAGGCCTGTTGCTTGTTAAATATAGAAATCTCGTTTTGACATTGATTAAACGGTATGATGGAAGAGTCTCCGTCGAGCGAAGTTTCCTGACTATAAAGAATATTCATACGTCTCTTGCGTACCGAGTTTCTTCTTCTCGGGAGGTCTTTCTAGATTTGACGTTTCCTTTGAAAACACCGAGCAGCGGAGGCCAACCGGTACAACGAAAGGAACGCTGCATCTGCAGCGTAACGGTTCCGCAGAGTTCGCAGATTTAATAAAAACGTCGACAAAAGTTCCATGTCGGCGCCGGTATTGATACACCAAGTATGACTCGTCCCCGTCGTAACGTGCACGCCACGTGGATCGTAAATTTTAAGGGAGCGTCTTTGATCGTACCAGTATTGCCGTGCTCTTCCGCTTAATCCGTCCATTCGATATTGGTTTAATAACAAAGGCGATAAAGATTTATCGGCATTCTCTGGGAGAAAAATTTCCTGCATAAATACACAATAAAATGTAACTTTAGTTAAGAAATATGAAGAAAAAAATTCTGAGATTGAATGAATAAGAGATTGTACGCGCCAGATTGAAATGGCAGATATGAAGTGAAAAATATACAGAAAAGTTAGCGGTGCACGGTTGCCTGATACATCCCGTTGTTTGCCTCGAAAATGATGTAAAGAAAATTTTGGAGGTGTAAGGTAGAGGTGTCAGAGATGGACGTAGTGTAGATCACGATAGATATAAGAGAGYCTTTATTTCCTTCTGAGAAACGAACCGTCTCTTGTGACTGCCACATAACAACTGCTTCGCAAAAACAAAAGGTCTCTATCAACCGCCGAACGCTCACGAGCGCCTCAATCGAGTGTACGAACAAACTCAAGTCAACCGGCAACGAAAACATGTCTCTCTCTATTTTAATTTATTACAGAGGTAAATTGAGGTAAAAATGCGGATTTACGTCGCAAAGTCACTTTAACAAAATTTCCAAAACCTGCACCTCTTGACGAAATAAATGGCTCACATATGCGTGCGAACGTCAATTTTCCATTCTATTTGTCGTTTGTATTCCGAGGAACTTCATAGAACTTCAATTAACGCCGCTTCTTTTCGTGTCTGTTAACGAAGACCGATAACCGAATTATCCCTTTTCGTCTGCGAGCAAGCACCGACAACTGAATTATTTCTATCCGTTCGTGTCAACCGAAAACTGACGACTAAATTGACATCAGCGACGCGAGGAAGGCAGCGACAGATTCGCCGGGACGATGTTAAAAGATCAGAATAAAAAAAGAAAGGTTTTCGCACTTCAGCGAAAGAATTATCGTCCGTTTGTAAATATATAGGGCGAGAGTTCACGCGCAGACTTATCATCGCAATATCAAGTATTGCACTCAAAATACAATTGCGGCGTGCAAGTTGCACTTAACGTATCGAAAAATTGAAATATTCGCGCTAACTGAAATATTCGAACTAACTGTTCATGGATGAATTTGGAGATTCACGCATCGGAATTAAAAGAATCTTCTTGATTGATTCGTTTCGCGCCAAGAAATCGCAATATTCGAAGCATTTCAATGTGGCATAATTTGTTTGTTTGTTATGGCATATTATAATATATAATTTGTTTTTTATTTGTTTAACGAATGTCTTTATATGTTTATGAGAAGAAGCTTATAAGAGTAGAAATTCACCACATTTTCGAAAAGGTTGACGTCTCTAGACTTTCAATCTTGACTGAGGACAGGAAATCCAGCCAGACGATCTGACTCGCGACGCGACGAGTCGAATTATCGTTTCCATTTCCGGGCCCGTACGTTTCAGCGCGGCCGTAACCAGGCAGTATTAAATATGCGAGTACACAGCGGAGCGCGGGGACGTTGCGCGCCACAAAGGCGAATCATATTTCATGACTTAATTCGAGAGAACTTATCTCGCGACGGCGAGAGATTAGCTTTAATGGAATCGAATAAATTCTCGCTTTTCTCTCGCGCGCTTCGCGACCGACGTTCCGCGCGCGTGGAACGCGGAAGAGCCGCCCGCGTCATTCCGCACGGCATCTCCCTAATGCCGCGCGCCAGTTTCTGAAATATCGCAGTCATTAAAACGCGCGGGACCCGCAGCAGCCGTCCGTTCTTGCTCCGCGAAGGAATCGTCGCGACATTTTCGCTGTCGTCAGAACGCAGACTGTTATAATTTACGCGAGTAACGATCGATCTTGCTTGAAAGACGCGCGAGCTGAATTCATTTTCTGCTCTTTGCTCTCTTTGCTAATTATAATTTAAATATTACTGCTAATGATAATTTACTCTATGTATATTAAGCATTGATATAAATTATGATTGATCATGACGGATCCGAATGGCGAAGGCAGTTTCAATGGCTTTCAATTTCGGACAAATAAAAATCTGATCATAGAAACGTGACGATGAGACGCCACTCATGACATTGATATTGACGTGACGTTGACACGACGCATAGCGCGAATCGACTTTAATACTTCGATGTGAACTGCCAACGTCATGAAATCCATGATAGCTTTCTCTTGGAGATTTCAATAAAATACGAAGAAAATAGGCATATAAATTAAGATTTGAATAAATTTTATATTCTTCAAGTTGTACCTAATTCAGATACCGAAGATCTGCTTTCGTGTTTCCGTTCTTTCCAAGATACTACATATTAATTTAAATCTGATATAGCTTGTAAATAAATGTAAGCTGTACCGTGACGATAATGAAGTTCGGTTATTTGAAAATCTAATCTCGCTGGATTCTTCTTCTCCAGTTTCCGCTCAACATTTATTCTGTATTATCGCTCGCATCCGCAACATTGACAAATTTGGTGTTCTCCTACGCTGTAATTCGCTGAAATTGATCTCGGTGGGCTCGTCGTGCCCGAAAACGATCTCTCGGAAGTTTCGCGAGGTGTTCTACGCCGGGGCCCGTATATCGCGCGAGATGTTTCCGACGGATGTCTGCTACGTCTTGATTAATGCTCGCGCCTTAACCCTTTATTACAAGCCTGTCAGCTGAGACCCGGCGAAGAAGAGAGATAGAGAGGGAGAGGGAAAGAAAGAGAGGGAGAGAGAGAGAGAGAGAGAGAGAGAGAGCGAAAGCGGCAATGGGATCAAAACTACTCCCGACCGTCGGAAGCAACGATGACGAATGCTTTTCCTGGCGCGAACTCCGCGCGAGAGAGAACAGAAGGTGCCGCGATTCTTTCACGTTTCGAGGACCACCCCGTATCTATACGTGACGACGGAGCTTCGACATTCTTGGAATGACCCTTGGGAAATTAACGAGTCGCGGATTCAATGTCAATTTGCGCCGGGAAAGTGTCTCCGCGCGCGATGAGATTCTTCTGCGAATCGAATCATTTCTGGAAGAGAATTGGAAACCTATTCCGAAGAGTTCTCTCGAAAAACTGAGCGACTCTCTGAGATTTGTCCTAGAAAAGAAAAATTTTCTTATCTAATTTCGGCAATGTTTCGTCGATTGATCTCGATGTATGTCTTTGGAATAATAAATCCTAACTTTGATTAAATTCTTATATCTAGATAAATAGATGATTCCGTTCATGAGAGTAATTAAGAGATTAATGCTTTAGGAAGAGAATGTAGACAAAAGATTAAAAACTCTTTTCCAACTTTCTTCCTAGAATATACGCACAGAAAAGGATTAAAAGTTGCGGGGTGCTATGCGAGAGAGGAATTTCCAACAGGAGTTTAATAGTGTTTTGCCCCCC
>JANQDE010000003.1:2931861-2956036 GCA_037157785.1 Cephalotes varians
CGTATGTATATTAACGTATATTCACGCGAATGAAGATACTACGGCTCTCTTTCTCTATCACGTTAATCATTCGCGAGAAAACAGAAGTGAGAAGATCACGGGTATAACAAACGAGAAATTTGCAAGAGATGTACGAAAAAAAAGGGAGAAAAAAGAAGACTCGTTCGACCGTCATTATCGTTGTGACTCTGTTGTAAACGTAAAAATTCTGAAACGGAAATAGCGAGAAAAACGGTAATTAGCGCACTTCACTTACGTGAACAGTGCGTTCGCGCGTGAGAGCGATACCTTTATTTTCCCGCTTCGGCCTTGGAAGCGTAACTTCGTGTCAGAAGGTAGAATTAATGTTGGAAAATGAGGTATTACCTTGATAATAAGGCCGGGTACCCGGCCCAGTCATAAATCGATTCCGCGATAGCGTGCGATAATCCGCGCGCGCTCGCACAATTTTAACCCCCTTACGCCCCAGGAATTTATTCTCCTCGGGGATAATACCCGCATCGTTTTAATGAAGAACCACGAGCACTGCCGTCCCGAACTCCATTTTTCCGACCGAGAAACCGAATGCTAATAGCCGCGGCTATTCCACGCGGTTATTCCGCTGAGCGCAGCGCGGACTCCCGTGAACTAATTAGCGGTCGACTTCGGAAGCTCGACAAAATTTTCTGAACGGCGATCTTCTCCAGAGACGGATAATTCGTTTCGAGAAAAGACTCGAGAAGAGAATAGATTGCAAATGATTAAACGGCGTTCTCATTAGTGTCGCAGTTCTCTCCCGCGACATCTTTTCTCGAACGAAAGATTGAAAGACGAAAATTCGTAATAAACCGGGCGCGGCGTTTTCTTTCTCTTTCGCCGATCGATAAGACACTGCCGCCACGCCGAAATTTAATCCCGACGATCTCTCTCTTTCTTTCTCTTTCTCTCTCGCGTACACCATCGCGACGAAAGGGCGAATCGCCTTCCTCGGAGCAGACTTTTATGAAGACACGTCTTGCGGGTTTCCTATACCCGACTTCTCCCTTCCTCGCGCCGACATTTTTCACGCGAGTCGGCCGCATCGCACCAAAGGTCGGATGCGACGTACGTCACGAGAAATTTTCACCCATGCAATTCCTGCAGCTCGTAAATTCCCCGTCCCTGCGCCGTCCGCTTCACTTTGCTCCGCGGAGACGTGGTTAAGGTAAATGCACGTGTGAGTGCACAAAAGTATTAAGCCGTAACGAACCTAGGCACTTGCCTCTCCATCGAGTGGAGACCGTCGGAAACCGCCGACCGCCTATTCGCGCCGTGCTTTTCGCATTAAACGTGGTTAGACGAAATTTCGTTGGAAATAACAATTACGTTGTGTTTCCGTTTTAAGTACGAAGAGTGAGTTAAATAACGTATACGAAAACTCGATGAGTCTTTCGAAAAATATTCTGTCAATAATAACCGTAATAAATGTTTCAATCTATTTTCAAACAAACTTCACTTCGCTCTAACTAATACATTTTCGGTTAATATGACGTAATTTGTGACGTGGTTAATTTGATTTTTATCCTCAACCCCTCAAATAGAGACTCAAATTAGCAGATCCGCAGCAACATAAAAACAATTTTGCTCCTACCTTCTGCTAGGAGCGTTTGCTTTACTTTTAAACCCATTACGTAGATATTTGCTGAATCGAGTTACAAGACTCCAATACAAATTAAATGCGACGTATATATAACGAAGCGAATTTCACTGGTGAGGATTTGTGCAACGGTACAATGCGACGATTTCGAGAGCGAACTGCACTATTTCCACGTCATTGAGTCTCGCGATTGTCTCTTGTTCGCTGCAACGATATTTCAAGACAGCTGAAATTGTTCTTGCTCCGGCTGCCGTCGTATCGTGGCATGCGAACAGCAGTTCGGAGCCGAGATTTCTGCGAAACGCGGATTCCCGAAACTCTCCTGCCGGCATTTCGGCCTCATAAGCGAAATACTTCGCCACGCGTCCGAACTTCTCGCTTTCGTCTCAGTCTCGTTGAAACGCGGCATGTCGATGCGACACCCGTGAGGAAGACATTTCTGGCTTAAGTAAGTAGTTGTGGAATTACGGAAGACTGTCAAGATTGTCACCAAACGAACGCAATGATAAAAGTCAATCGCGCCGGCTTCGATCGTGCCTGAGTCTCGATTTAGTGCGCGCGAACGCGCCACAGCGATTAATCTGCTGTCAAATCTTGTGAAATGCAATATTTGTATAGAATATGCCTGTATTTCCGATGTAGCATTACCGAGAAAGCGAGATTACTTTGTAAAGCCCGGCTAATATGTCGATATTCCTGCAAAACATACTTCCCTCCCTCTCGCCTGTGATACTCGAACGAAAATCTACATGGAAGCGATACCGGAGGTGTGTGAATACGCAGTTTCATTTAAAATATCGAAACGAGAGAGGAAATCTTCATAAAAATTGGCTCAGTCGATTCCCATCTTCGCGAATTTCATTCGATAATTAAAGATTCTCTAACCGTATGCTGCTCGCGATTTCTCATGCGATCCGGCGAACGGAATTTCTTCGCAAATCGATTTGAACATGTGTCTTTATTCAGACACGACGTTCCCATGTTGTTCGATCGCGCAGCTTCGGTTTCACCGGTTCTGCTTACAAGTATGTAGCAGATGTTTGCCAGCGCTGAGACAACCAATATACAACGTTCTTGTGTACTCTTCGTACACTCGTAGGTAGTTACGTTCATAAACGAAATACCGCTTTCTGTGCGGTCGAGCCCCGTGTTTAATCTCCAAATACGCACGCGCGCGTTGTTTAATCCTCGAAAGCTTGGCGGCGGAGAGACTTCAATTTCTGTAATATCGCAGAGGACCGGTGACACAAACTCCACATAAAATGAAAGAATACGGTTTACTTGAACAAAACAGATGAGCTAGCGAGAAAAAGAGAAAGAGAAAGAGAGAGAAAAAGAGGACTGACGATTCATCGCTGGTTCACGCGACAGTGATGGGAGACAATAATGTTCTCGAAGCGGATGGGAATCCTACGTGATTCGAGAACGCGGGTTCATTCAAAAATTCATGAATACCCCAGTGCATTCGACGAGCCGGGCGCATCGTAGATCGTAGTAAAACTCGTCCCCTGTACTCGTTTCTCTAAAGAGTAATCGATTTTCTCGGGCACAAACGCGGCATTCGACTCGAACTACCACAAAACAGCGGTATTGACGATATCCATGGAGAGGGAAGAGGAGGGAAGAGGGAAAGAGAGTAGCAAAAAGAGCAGAAAAAAAGAGGACAAGAATCGAGAAGGACGAAGGACGAAGGGATAATCGAAGACGGGTAAAAGGGAGCGCAGCCTCCATTTGTCATTCCACTGATGGCATGTCTGGAGAAAATCGCGAAATAAGTCCGAGCCGATCGTGCTCGAATTCCCCGCGGGACTCTCTTCGAAAAGCTCAGCGTTTTCAAGCCGCCTCCCCCTTCTCTCTTACTGCCTCTCTCCCTCGTTGCAAAAGTTAGCCTGCCATTTTTTTTACCCTGGTGCGTTCACCTCTCGAGAGTATTCACCCTCAATGGGTGAATACTAAACGATACTTCTTTCCATTTCTTTTCCTTCCTGCGATAAAATAGCTTTCGTTCATCAAAGGGCAATGTCCGATCTTTGAGACTAAATTCTAAGGTCGAGACGTAATAGAACACGAAAGAAACATATAAGAGATAAGCAATTATCGGGGGCAAAAATAATTGCCCGAAAAATAAAATATCAGATTGATCGTACGTGTATTCATCGTTATGGCTAGTCCGAGCAATTACATAACAAGAAACCCATTCAATTTTCTCTCCACCATGCCAACTATTTCCGATATAACGTAACCGAATGGGAAAGCAGAAACCCGTAGCAAACGATTGTATTCTTTAAAGAGTTGATTGCGTTTCTCACGATGCCCAATAGCAGTTTCCGACATTGCTCGTACGTGTCTTCCGCAGTCTTTCGTTTCGGTGTTCTGTATTTCTTCCGCTCCTAATCTCCCCCTCATACTGAAATCGCACATTACGTAATTCCACTGTTTTTCTGTGGAGCACAGTTCTCTCCGAAAAATTGATCTCGATCGATGAATGAAAAATGTATGTAAAAAATTTAGCACATCAAGACATTTATTTTTTTGAAAAGTAACCAAATGTCAAGTGTCAAAGTGAGGAAAAGTATTCTATTTACATCATTCTTTATAGAAAAATATAAAAACCTCGGTTTATTCTAAATTATATTTGTTTCTTGTTTAAATTCAACACTTTAGCCCTCTGTTTTCTATTATTTGTCTAAAATCGGCAAAGTCGATTAATGTCGTTAATATCAATAAATCACCAGGCTTTGCAAGCTCGATTAGCCGTAAGCTGTAACGTAACTGTAACTTTGATTAAGCTTGTGTGTGTATCACGCGCCGCTGTGAAACGACGAATTAAATTTTCATCCGTGCGCGTCCTCGTCGAAAATCGATAGCGGCGCCGATCAGCAGCATTTTTTTTCAGTCAATAAAAGAATTCACAGATTCGCATTCTATCCAACGCCGCTGCTATTCACCCTCCATAAACTCTGCCCGGTAGATTTCCCTCTCATTCCCTCGACGTCTGATCCGCCAGTTAAGTTTTATGGTAACGCACTTAGGGGAGGGAGTCCGCGGCTCCGGAACGGGTCTACCTCAGTCAAATCGATGAGGAAAATAAAATGAGCAAATGTTCCAAGTGCATTCCCTTTATTGCCCCTTCTATCGCTACTTTCGTAAACCCATCCCCGCATACTAAAGTCGCTGTCGCCGCCTTTACGGTCTCGCGGACGGACTTTACTCAAGTGCCAGAAGAGTAATGCTTTCGTGCTCAACCTAGGAAATACGTTCGATAAAGAAGAGAGCGAAGAAAGGAGCGGAACGATCGCGAGCCTGTACTTGAGATTGATGCTACCGTTAATGCTATTATTTATCGTGTAACTCACTAAAACTGCGAGCTCACATCATAACGGTGAGCGTCTTCTTCAGCTTCGTGCTGTTGCTATGGAGTTTTCCGTGCGAACCCATTCCCATAGCGCAACCGCGTAACACCGATAATTAAATCCGAAAATTGACGAGTGTCAATTGCGAAAAGTGGAAAGTTACATGGACGTGCCCGGTCGTTGGGTAACTTCGTTGCTCCGCTCTCATTAGGGAATGACAGCCGCGGCGGAGTTTCCGATTCGATCTAAAAAGAAAGAGAAGAAAAAAGTACGGATCGCGCTTTTCTCGCTCGGAAACAATCGCGCGGTAGTCGTGTAATGAAAAGATCCAAGGAAACTAGGCCAGATTTTTCGAATGTACGTGTCGCTCAAAACGAAAATAAGCGAGTTCGCTGTACCGCTGCAAGCGTTTCTACAGTTGTCGTGTTCTCACAATCTCGCGTTCTCACAATCGAATCGTGCTCGACGTTGTAATTATTTATTCTATCGCGAAATCGAGGTTTACTCAATAATGAATTAACGTTAATGTTAAAACAAATAAACGTTGTCATAAATTATAAATTATAAAAATGCGAGTTATAAATAAAGATTCGTGCTGAATAATTACGTTGAGACTTAAGCGCGCCGATTGTTCGAATAAAGACTGATCACGTCGGCAAACGTTTTTAATTTGAAAGAATCGCCCGTAAAGAATGTAAATTGAAATTAACGGGCGCGGCGAAATTAAGCGGGAGCGATCTTCGTTGCAAGGCAGGCGAATCGGAGCGGCTTCGTACCGAGTTTATATTCGGTATCCGTGACATTAAGAATACGTTAGTAACGTGCGCAAACTTTATTTCAATGAGATTTGTTACATTTTCGAAGGCGCTCGCTTAATCACAACGGAATTATGTAAAGGGGATGAAACTCTTAGGGTAAGAACTGCGACAGCTGCGCGAGTAACTTCCGTCAGCCTGTTGCACGTCTCGCACCCTTGCCGAGACAGCAGAAAAAAAGGATCGATACTTCTCTGTTGACAAGGTGATAGAAATTTCAGAGTAGGCACTCGATCGTAACTCGATATTTCTTATCGGTTGCAAACTTCGTTTTAAATAATTTATCGCGTTGATAAAGTAGACTTGTACTGTCCGAAATAGAATGGTCATCTATAAAATTAGAAGTCGGTCACACATAAGTAATGATAATTACATCTATTACCGAATATTTTATATGTAAATTGAGAGCGATAATAGTATATGTAATTACCAAAATACTAAATACATGTTAAATGCGCTAAATACGTTTTTTATCACAGAACAATTATAACAGAAGCGATTTACGTTTTTAATATATGTAACTATTATAATTATGTAAAAATATGTATTATATATTTATTATATAATTATGTAAACGTAATTGTTATATAATTACATTGTATATGTTAATATAACTATCGCTTCATCGATTTATATCATCTTACACGGAAAGAATGATTTTGCTGAAGGATCTAAAATTTTGCTGGATACAGATCTGAAAATAATTGTTAGAATCTTAAAAACAATGAGTAATGCTGCAAAAAATTTTGATATTTTAGCAACTGGTTTGAGCGTTCTACGTAATTATTTTGATAATTCAACAAACTTTTCTGATCTGCATCTAGCTCAAATTTTAGATCTTTCAGCAAAACTGTTCTTTCCGTATAATCAATTTTTGGAGCGCCTAATGTATTAGTCTTCTTCTAAAAGATCTCGTATTGATCGCTGTACAGGGCGTTTCTCTCGCGCTTTTCTTTATTTCTCTCTTTCTCTCTCTCTTCCGTAATTACCTCATATATAAACCGCGTGCTCAATAAAACATGTATCCTCCGGCCGCATCCCAATTTTTTATTCAAAGCACTTTGCGACTTCGCCGCTCCTGAAAACTTCCCGGCACGTACCACGTTCGCGGCGAAAGTTAGCCTTCCGTTTGGGCTCTCACTTAAAACTTATAAATGCAATTCGGTCATGATGTTTGCCCGTCGATGACTTTTCCACTCGCGCTTTTCTCCGGTACCTGAAGATTATTGACCCGGCCGCGGCGGGATGTATTCCAAGTCTTCTCAACTTTCCTCTGGAAATTCTATTTCCTCCAAAAATGACTTCTACCCTCGTCCGTCGTCTCGAATCGCGGAGAGCGATGGCGAATGGGGAAAGAGCTTTAAACCACCCAGAGATTTCTTCCGGTGAAAAATCTCCGGATTTTTAATTCAACCTACGACCCAGAGTTGCATCGTAAAGCTATGCACACGTAACTCTTCTAGCTAGTGAGAGCTACTTTTTCAAAACGCCAGGTTTTTCTGCTATTTATATCTTAATAAAATGCAATTACTATGTGTGTGTTTTTAGTATATATTTCATACGAAAAAGAGAATTTTTAATTTATTAATTATTAATTTTAGAATTATTCTTCAAAGAAGTATATCTGGCTATATTTAATGCGTTCACAATTTACTTAAAATATTTTAATGTAGCCGCATAACCACTTTATGTGATGCGTTTTTTAGAGAACTTCATATCACTAAAAATTTATGTAAATATTTAAAATTATCTTTCATAGAGATAAACATGATTCGCGTTATCTTGATTTTTGCACATAAACAGAGACATATTTTTAACATCATTTGTATCGTGTTTTGAAATTGATTTTAATTATTAAAAAATATAAATGAACGTATTAATCGATCTTTCTAAAATTTGCTGATTGGAACAGCGTCTGCGGCGACTGCGACGACTGTTTATTTATTAACAGTTCGCGAAATTCATCGGGATTTTAGGTCGCGTTTACACACGAAAACTGTGCACACAAAGTTCAGTAACGGGCACGTGCGAAGGAATCGATGTCGCTGCATTCGTATGCATGCGCCGTTAGCTCACTGCATCCCGGGCTATGCTGGAGCGATGTGTGTTTACATGCTGTTATAAAGCACGACTGGCGAGATGCCTGACGGGGCGCACTCGTTCGAATTCGCGAGAATTGCCTCGAAGGTTAGTTTGAAATAGGAGATTTGAAATGCTCGGATGTTTTCGGATTGCTTCAATTTTTTTTTTATAATATATTTTTAACGTATTTTAATATATGTTAAATTATTTTTCTAAATATATTCTCTCCCGTGGCTGTAGAATGAAACTGTCATGATACTGTTTTACATAAAACAACCATTTTAATAATTGCGATTCCATTACTATTCCAACAAAATGCTATAATGTATATGGTCTCAATAAAATACGACAATTGCTCTGATATACGACTGGCGACATGAATAGAGTGAAAGTGAGTCTTCTCTTTCTCTTCATCGTTCAATTGATTTCGCGATCGGTTTCATTCGGCGCTTGGACGTGGATGCAAACGCGAATGTAGACGCGAAGTTTATACGAGCGAAACGAATATCTTCAATTTTCTTACGGCTGGATAACATTCGCTTCGCGGCGTGCAGCGAATAAAAATAAAAATCGGCTTAGCGCGGGAATAACGACGGACTTCCGTGTAGCCATCGCCGGTCGCATTTATCAGCCGGCTATTTCATTTCGGTAAACGCGCGCGCCGCATTCGTAATCCTTTAAAGTAATATCGGTACATCCGCGTTACACCGGATTTTCTGAAATTGATTTACAACACCGGATGCATGCACGTCGGCGAGAATTCGTCGCGGCCGACGCGACTGTTTGCTCCAAGTCGCTAAATAACTAAAAGTTGTTACACAGATATACACGTACGAGAGACAAATATGAATATTTGTAGCTTGCAGGAGCAATTTTTTTTTCGTAAAAGACAACGATACGTTTGACGCGGAATTGAATCGTCGTATATCACGAGGCAAGAGATATAAAATATTAACGAAATATCTCCCGAAACGTGTAAGAAAGAGAGCGAAAATTTTACGCGGATTATTTCTTTAGTTGTGAGAAAAATTTAAAAATAACGCACTCAGATATTCTAATATTATAATGTGTTTTAACATCTTTCTTTGTGCATACATGTAACACGCGATTGACCAGAAAAATTAATTCCATAGTGAACAGTTTGTTCGCCACGCGAATTACGCACGACGAATATTTCCACTGAGGTTTTATCGCTGAAGTTATTATATTATTTATATATTTTTATTATAGTTCGATGTGCTGTTCATCGTACATACGTGTAATCCGCTGGAATGTATTTCGGTCCCGGATATTCTCCGGTTTGCTTCTTTAATTTATGAGATAGAGACAGACAGGCAAAAGAGAGAGATATTGACAGGGAGAAAAAGAGAGAGAGAGAGAGAGAGACACGACGAGTAGCAAAAAGTGGAAATTCATTGGAACGGTTATCCAAAGCGGTGGTTTCGCTCACTCGACGACTCGTATGCTTTTCGGCTTACGTAAAATTGAATTCACTAGAAAATTTTACACCGACCGTGCTATTGCATTTCCGGTGATTTCCAGTTTCTAAACTAAGAAAAAGAGAGATTTATTTGATATAGCGCAAATAACTTTTGTGGCTTTTTTTTTCCATCCACCTTTGATCGACTTCCATCTTACGAAGATGATATTTCGAAGGATCCAGGTTTACGAAGATCTGATAGCGGCTGAGGGACCGTCTCGCACGATGATACGAACTTCGAGCCTCGTTCCCCGATCTCATCCGCAAATCTGTCGCATTTCGAAGTCGACGAGAATTTGACAGTCACATCGAGCGTATTGCACGTTTCCGGATTGCACGCATTATTAGAATATCGATTAGATTATCTGACATATGTAACACGCTCGTGAATATCGAGCAGACAGCGTAAAAATTCTGAGCGACGTCAAAATTCTGTAACAAAAATAGCGAAACGAATCTAAAAACTATTCATCTCGGTATATCAGCGCTTTAAAATATTGCTCCTACAAGCTACAAATATTCACGTTTATGTCTCTTATACGTATGTATATTTAATAATGTACGTATAATAATTATTTCTACATTAATACACATTAATAATGTGTTATACTAATTTATATTTATATTAATAAATAATAATAAGTTAATAATTCAATGTAATGTCCTGAATTATATAAATCTTATAACCTGGGCCAATAATATCACTTATAAAGATATTTTTCTAAAAGTTTATGAGTTTGTTTATATAGAAAGTAATAAATAGCGATGATATAAATGTTAGATTAAAAGCCCCACAATGAAAAGGTTACATATACAAATACATTCTCGTAGAGAAACTCATTATAGTAATTAATTACATACAAACAATTATGGCGCATGCGATTCTCGAAAATCATTTGCATGTCGATTGTCATATGTTGTATACCTCGTTAGCTTTGACTACATATTTGATTATAATATACATACACGGTTATTTCAACGATTTTATAGTAACCGCTAGTAAAGAATGCACTTGTGACGAATGCGTTTCCGAGATTCAAAAATATTCGAAGTGCGACAATTGATCAGTATTCGCGATAGGAACTACATCAAAATTTACGTAGTAATTTATGTAACATTGGCAACACACTGATGACAAATTTTCAGCCGAACATCGGCCGAAATATAAATTTTAACGCAATAATAAAAAATATGCCATTGATAACACAGGTTCTATTAATGATTCAAATGTTACCGTTGTAATTAACCTTGCTGCGACAAAATGCTTGTTATTACTTGTGATTTTCCGCTTTAAATATCGATGACACGACGTGATCGTTTAATCGGCTAATAATAATTTCGTAAAATTGTCCCAATACGCAATCCACATTCCGATATTCCGAAATATTCAAATACATTTTGATAAACTCAATTACTGACTGAGTTGCTTCTGACGATCAAATTTAATGTAATAAAGTACGGTGGCGCGGCTCCCGTAGAGCTAATCCCGGTTAAGTAAATTAGCCTATTCTGTTTACATTGATCACCGGCGCCGTAAACGCTACCAATTTGCATCGTAGTGGAAATTAACGATTAACAATTCCACAATTGCGAATCGATTTTACACCAATGCCGTTCCAAAATCGCGCTTGCGTAAACGCGCCCACTAGGCGTCTAACAAAGGACGGAACGGTGTAAAGGTTCCCTCGATAAGCCCGATTGCATCCGGAGAATGTCGCGGAGACGCGGTACATGATTAATCACTTTCCGGCATCTCTTTTGCGCGTTCCCGACCGCGCTTGCGCCCGTTGATAGACGCTCATTCGGCATTTCAGGAAAATTCATTTGGAATTTCGATCCGCCGCATCGTTGGAAGGCTTGGCCTGCACGCAAGTACCGTCGGAAGCGAGTGCGTCGAATAGATTGAAATGCTTAACCGCGGGTGGAAACATCAAAGCCTTACAGCTTTGTTTCCGCGGCCGCCTCTTCGCGGCGGTAGCGAAAGAGAGACAGAAAAAGGTGGGGTGAGTAATAGGGTGAGAAGACATAGAGGAAAAGGAACGTATATATAACTGTACGAAGAGGAGGATGGAGCGATACTGCACCGTCAGAGGAAGGACTGCGGCAAAATATACGATTGAGAGAAACAGAAAGCGAGAGAGAGAGAGAGAGAGAGAGAGAGAGAGAGAGAAAACGAGAGAAAGGGAAAGAGAAAGAGAAAGATAGGGAAGAGATGCATCGTCGAATACGAATCGATTTGAATCGTCAAGCCAGCTTCTATAGACGTTTTGCCCTGTCTATATTGCGTTCGCAAGAACGACAGGAACATCCCGAAGAAATTCTCACACCGAATGCACCACGACCTATTGTTAGTCGTAAATTCACAGTTTCGAGGGAATGCGAGCAACTCTCTTAAAACCGATTAAAAGTTTTCGCGTTTTTTCTCCTTTAACACCATTATAATTTTTTTATCGGTCTGAGAAGAGAGACAGAGGGAGAAAAAAGAGAGAGAGTGTTTCGAGATTTAAAAATTACTAGGACTTATGTAAATGTTTGAAATCTTATTATTTTTTATCAATTATAAACCACGTGATTACATGATGCATGTAACTATTAAAATTAACTAAACTGCGCAACGAATAATTTTAATTACAATCCGCGTGTTATAATCTCGTACGCGCGACAAACGTTTATCTTTTTTTTCTTATTTTAATACAACAGCAATTCGTTGATGTGTTGGTTGACTACCGATGCCAAAATGCATGTAACACGTCTCGTAACTAAAAACATTCTATTTTTGTTTACGTTGCGCCAGGAGAAAAACGTGAAACTCGTAGCTTTTACAATTACGATACGCCCGCGCGTTCGTGCAGGCGTCGAATTTTTCAACAAATTTCAGGTCACCGAACATTACGGAGGATTAGTCGCGGAGCTCACGAAAAATTCACAAAGGCGCGTTGAAATGTCAAGCGCAGGCAAACTTTATCGTTTTTCGTTTTATTTAATTAGATTTGTTTGGAGCGCGCGTGCGAAAACACCGGAGACACAAGGACAAAATCTCGTGCAAAAAAGATTTCTTCCATATTAATTCATTTCGCGCGGGAAGCGCGAACTCGCGGTGGTGCGAACTTATGCGAATAAATGAAAAAGTAATGCACCTCCTCGTCGGAGGAACTGAATTTTGCACGGGCGACGGTACGCGGCGAAGAAGTGAGTAATTATACAGTAGCCACTGGTCCGCTCCGGAATTCATAGCATACATGCATTGTGTGTTTCGAAAAAACAGTTTAAGAAACGAAGGGATGTTAATAATAGCAAGAGAAACCACGCACGCACGCACGCACGCACACACACACACACACACAAAATGATATTTTATCGATAATAAATGAATTAGATTTAATGTCATCGAATTCGGGCTTTTTTTTCCGAAAATATGCGCGTTATCGTCGACTTGTATTCACAAGTTTCCATTACGACATCGATATAAACATTATCAGCACATCGGCTCGAAATGGAGCGACGATAAAGAAGACGAGAGGAGAAGTTCCATTTCGCGCGCGCGCGCTAACTGTTTAATCCGCGAACGCTGCAGGAAAATTCTCACATCGGGCGAGCGTCAGTCGGAAAATGGTAATCGGCGAGCGAGTTGGAGCACACTCAGCGTCATAATGACATGCTATCATCTCGCTCCACTCCGTTCTTTTCCCCCTCCCTTCTCGTTTTGTTTTTATCGAGGAATTGGCACCGAACGACTCGCACAGACAACTAAGAGGACACTCCAACCGTCCGTCCGTTCTCATTGCCGCGAGGCGTCTCCAAGTTTGTTCGAGTTTAATTGAGCTTGAAAGTTTCCGGACTTGTAGTCCGGGTCCACCTTCTCGATACCTCCGTCTTTTGCCACTCCTCGTTTACCTCGGACCCCGTTCTCGACGTCGCTCGGAAAATCAGTTGCGATGCTCTCGCGGACGCAAAAAATAGCCCGAATCTCTCAATTCTCGGTAAAATATCAGCGTCGAAATATTTGACAATTTCAGTTGACACAGATAAACAAGTAAATCTTTCGATCCCGTACTTAAGCAAAATTTAACATCTCGCTGTGCGGACGAAGCCTATCCGTAAATTCACCATGTAGCGATATGAACAATTTAGATCAGCAACTGTGATCTGCGGTTGATCCGTTTAAATGTCAGAGGCAACATCAACGATACATCGCCGCATCTATTAATGACGGGGTGTTTGCGCGAAGTGCCGAGTGCGATAAATCAATCGTTCTCGCGGCCAAGTTTGACAGGTGCGTTACCCGTTGTTGCACATGTTTTCTTAGGTAACACGTTGCGCGTGGCGATCCGACACACGGCCATTATTCGAATTGAACCGATCGCGGAAATTGGATCGCGATCGTAAAGTATGTCGACGAATAACTAATAGTCATTTAGCGTCTTGAGAGAAAAGAGAGAGAGGGGGGGGGGGGAGAGGGAAAGAAAAAATGATGATCGTTCCCGAACGCGGCGAGAGAGGTAGCATTAATTAAAACAGTGAGAACAAAAATAAAACGTGGTCGATCGACCGATGCGAAAACGCTTGAATAATTCAGCACCAAAATGTCACGGACGGATAAGCTTCATCGCCTCGCGCGCACTGGAATAAATTAATTCGGGATCAATTAAAGTCGCGCTGAATTGCAACGTGTTGGGTCAGCCGGCTTGCACGGATCTTTAATGAGAGTTCTGTTTTTCTCGCATACCCGCGCCGCGACCTCGAATCGGCTAATAAATTTTCGGCTAACTAAACAGTCAATTCTTTTTCTCTTTCATAAGACGCGTGAAATTCTACGCTCGACGCTTTCCTATGAAAACATTCTAGTTTTTTTCAGATTTCTAGTTTGATTTCGTATCGCGGACTTCGTTTCCCGAAGAGAATCGCGACGAGTTTTTCAAACTTGTCGCACGCAACGTATTGAATTCCGCCGGTTCACCAAGTCAATTGTTTGAGCACACTTTCAAATTCAGACAATGGGACCGAACCCAGCGAGAAACTCATTAAACGAATCCATTTATATAAGCAATTTGTGCGCACGGGGAAAATGCATTCGCGAGCCCGGAATCAAACCGTGTGGATAAAGCGTATAAATATTATTCATCGTCGACGATAATTACACTCTATTCACGGCGAAATTACCGTAACTACGAAATTGTCATGTAAACTTTGTGATTGCGCACTTCGGTGCATAAAGTAAGCAAACACGTGGGAGGGGTCGCGTTTAATTTACCGAGGCTTGTCTTACAATATCGCGCATTCCGCACGCGCGATTATTATTTTATATCGACGTTTATTCATAACGACCAGATGTCGATCCGGACAGCGTCAAAAACCTCGCAGTCGATTCTCGCGCGTTTCGACTCGCGAATTTCCATATTTTTATTGCCGTCCGCGTCACACTCGGTTGTGAAAAGAGTTAGAGAGAAAAAAGGACATTAAATCCGCCTGCCGCTGCCAAACCCCGGCGAAACGCATTTTACCGTTAATATCGCTCTATACGTGACACGTGCGTACGTACCACTCGTTCGATTCTCAGTCGAAAGCAGGTGCGCGTAAATTTATTTATCGCCGCGACATCACCATTAAAATCGCCTCGCCATTAAATCGACCGCGAGATATCTCTTTCCGACTGTGCTTTGCACTTTGGAACGCAACGCCTATCAGCGGTCCAGTTTCGCGACGCGAGACACGCAGCTTTCCGGCGGCTTTAAAAAAACTAAACGGACGAACGCGCGCAGGTGTCACGGTCTCAATTATTTGCGCGCTTTTCCCACGTTCGAGCGATCTACTCTTGTAGAGCGTGTCACCAGATCGCCGTCTCGTTTTCCCTCGCGCGATTCTCGTCGAGATAAAAATATTCGATGTACAATAAAAAAAAAAAAAAGAAACAGAAAGTGACTTCCTCACTACTGAAATATAAGCTTATTTATACATCGGCATTGACGAGCAAACAACGTTAATCGTCATTTAGAATTGCTTTTGATCATCATTTTGTCGAATTCAGCGTATCATTAAAAGTATAATATTTGTCCTCTCTTCTCTCTCTCTCTCTCTGTCTCTAATTACTGTAGATTTATTAATTCACGTGGACTCACCGCGAGAACGTGACGCGAATGCCGTTTAAACTCGGAATGCAGCGAATATTTAAAATACTCGACGAGAGAGAGCACGCTCTTTACGAACGGTAAATGTGATCATCAGTTTTAATCGCTATCAGGATAGCACGTTAAATCATGTCAGTACCTGCTGGCACCGTCCCACGCTTCCAATTTTTCGTTGCGAGATACAGTGAAGTGGATATTTATCGATAACGAAGAGATGATTGGACGACCAAAATATTTTATTAAAGTCATGCAAATCGAAGGTATATTCGTATAATATCCACTTGATTTAAATATTAATATATCATTCAGATCTATGTGTGTGCGTGTATCCATGGAGTCTTTATCTCCATTCTCGGCCGCTTACGACGTCGTAATTCGTTTTAATGATACAACTAACCGCTGTGCCATGTTACAACGTATGCATGCGATAATCTATGAGTAAAACCTCAGCATTCCTGTCTTTTTAGTAATGAAGAAAGAGAGTCGTTTGCGCGAGAAAAAACTTGGATACATCTGTTATAGAATTTTCTTCACCTAAAAATATCACGCTTCATTGGCATTTTTGTTAGAAAAAGTTAAAAGTGAACGAATAGATTCCGCGTATAAAATATGATCCAAAAAGAGGTATATACTTGCGAGAGAAGAAGAAAGAAAAAAATTTTGCTTTATCGATTAGAACAATTTGAACATGTCAAAATTGAACTCAGGGCTTTAATTACAAAGTAGCTAGAGCACCGTCTGTTGATGTCTATTATTATTAATCACATAAAACTTTCGAAAGGGATAGTCCGATTACACTCACAGTGTAATCACCGTGGCCCGTGACATCGAACGACCATGGCTCGGTCCTCGTTACCGTCAAGACATAACAGAATTACCATCGATTCTCCGTAGTTGCTTTTAATTAATACGATTAATGAATCCAGGGCTAACCATCGAGCGCGCTCTGACTATCCGGTCAGACCGCATCGCGCTAGACAGTGTCGTCGTGCTAGTTTGATTGTTCAACGGGAAATTGCGAATTCCATATTTATGGCGCGCTTGGCCGAGAGCTCCGTTCGAGAACTTTTAAATGATGCAGACGGCTATTTCTATTTCGTGCAACGACCAAGTCTCCGTGGCTTCGTCTATTCCGGCGAGAGATTTTTTTCCTTTTAGAAGCGTCGCGATCACACGACTTTCCGAACATCGTTGACGATGACATATGAAAGTTTTAGTGTTCCGAGCTCATAATATATTGAAATAGATGTAGCTTGGATTCGAAATATTTTGCAGATGGATTCCTTAAATGATGTACGAGCGTCGAGACAAGATGTAGAACGACAAGCGATGTTCTCCACGACACCGAAAACGTAGAATAGACTTAATAACTTGATTTAAGTCTCTCATGTTTACTATCGTTGTTGAATTTCCTTACTCGACTCTACGACCCTTCCTCTCCCATCATCTGTCGTTTCGCTTTGTCCCGACTTTCTCGTCCGACCTTTTATTTGCGTGAATTCAAATTACGTCGAGCGGCTTTCCGCAGTTTCTGCTCAGACGAGGATCCTATTGCCCTTGGAAGATGAGATAAACGCCAGGCCGATAAATTCCACTTTGCCCTCTTCTTTACCGCCTCCCTTCGTCCCATGACCCCTACATTCATCCTGCCGTTCCACTCCTCTGCCCTTCCATCTTTGCCGGATGATACTACTTGATTATACGATAACAGCGGACCGGCTGTGTTTAACTTTCGGGCCGACAAGAAAATGAGATTCTCGATTGCCGACGTCGTCGAATTTATGTTACGTCCGCGACGATATCTCGCTACTCGCGCCGAGTCCGTCTCACCGTGAATCCGGTTGTCGATAATTACGGGGATTTCTTTTGTTAGCGAACGACTCGCGTATTTTATGCACACTGGTCGTGCTCACAGATTTTTATTCGGCAACAATCTCTCCAAAACAATCTCTCCCCAACAAAGTTCTCTCCAAGATCAAACTCGAAAATGAAATACACGCGGAGAAGAAAATCATGTTAAAAAAGATATATTAGTTACAAATAAAGCTACACTTTATAGCTTCAATGACAGTTATTAAGAATAAAATATTTTGTTCGGATCAAAATAATTATTATATTAGGACGTGCAAACTGGTTGCTAGAATGTCCAAACTTTCTCAGCATTGCTATTATATTTGAATGTCCTATATAATTACTTTGACAATCCAACAAAATTATTTTTTCAGATCTGCATCTAACTAAAGTTTTAGATACTTCAGCAAAATCGTTCTTTCCATGTAATGTTCGCGATATGATTAATCATTTATATGATTTGTATGTTATGTATTTATTTCTAATTCTGAACAAAAGCTACGTGTCACTATACGGTCGTTTAAAAAATTAATATCGTAAAAGCGTGCATTTTTTTATCGGCGCTGTATTCGGAGTGAAATACCGCATGGATTTCGACCGCGTTCCTACGAAAATACTCCGCTACGGATAAAGAGCCGTTGGGAAAATATTAACTTTGTACAATAAACATTTTATTTACTCGTTCGGCCAGCACGAGCGCATGCGTTCAAAGGAAAAGTTTCATCGGGACTGTGTTGCCGATCGTGTTATTTTTTCCGAAATTTGTTTTCCACTTGCACGTTGTCGCTCGTTTTCGCCGTTGAAACAATTGTGATAAAGTTATATGTTATCATTAATCGTTCCGGGGAAAATATTTGTTAGCATTAATTGTCCGAATGAATCGGTTAATAAATTTTTCTTTCTCAATACATATTTTTGAGCAAAATTTACAAACATATGAATTATTGGAGATTACTGTTTCTCTCTGACTGCTGGCGAGTTTCCCATTTTCTCGACAATGCTTGCAACTAATTTTAATCGTGGTCCGTTATATGGGTGACAATATTGAAATTTATAGAATATTGCTCGACATTACGACGCAGAATGAAGATTTATTCCAACGTGAACGTAATCCTTGCGAGAAATTCAACATTAAATAAATAACTCGAATAAATAGACATAAAACGTCAATCTTTAGCAGATTGTTGATTATATTCGATGCTTAAAAAAAAAGATCTTTTTATGCGAAGGCGTGGGGGACATTTTTATGATGCAAAAATATGCACACAACAGAGTAGAATGCATCATTATCGTCACAAGATGAGAATCTGAATGTATACATCAGGTTTATCGATTAGTCGAAAAAAACGTGAAATTTATACGTATATACAAAATATGGACATGTACGCGTTTCTTTCTCGTTTCATTTGACGATATTACTATGCGATGTACCGAAAGAAGCCGCGTCGCAAAATTAATATGTAATTTGAGATGTTTTAAAATAATGCACGGAAAGAACGATTTTGCTGAGGGATCTAAAATTTTGCTGGATACAAATCTGAAAATAATTTTGTTGGACCATCAAAATAATTTTGTTGAAATTTTAAAATAATGAATTTTTTTAAATTTTTTACAAAAGTCTAGCAACTGGTTTGAGCGTTCTATATTATTATTTTGATCAACAAAATTACTTTTCTACTCTCTATATCCAGCTAAAATCTTTCAGCAAAATCGCACGTTCTTTCCGTGTGGCAAATTTATATAACGTAATTTATATAACGTAACATATAGCGTGGCCGCATTAATTTTCGCTTTTTTCTCGCACACATTTGCAAATTTTATTTTTATCTCGGTGTAACGAGCGGAAAAAAGAGGACGTGCGTCATTCGTGTCATCGGCGTCACCTTCGCACCTCAACGTCACGAGCGTGATCCGCGCGGGGGCCATTCGATCGTGAATTATACGCCGTTGAGAAATTGTTTGCGGTCACCGGGGTTGACACGCGACGTCCTGGCCGTGTTTATGACATGTATTTGAAGATGACTCGAAGGGATGCAAAATTTGTAGTCGCGTCACAGGGGAGAGCGTTCGCGGAGTCAAACGGTCGCGGCTTTTCGTTTTTCTCTTTTTCTCTCCCGCGGCCTTCTCTCCCGTGCATTAAAATTGCATCGCGCAATTGCACCGACCGCATACACTGGCATGTAGGAGGCGAGAGAGCGAAATACCGTCTCGGACGACGATTTTTATAAACGCGTGCGCGGATGGTTGGCGCGAATAAAACACCGCCCGAACCTCCGCGATGAAATGGAAAAAAATTATTCATACGTCTTTCCGAAAATAAAAAAAGAGGAACTGCGCGCAGAATTTGACGGAAGACTATTTTGGTGCTCTCTTTTATTTTTTATTTTTTTTTTGTTTGTCGATACACGTCGATCGACCAATAATTGATGCGTCTGACGAAAATTCCGCTTTTTTACTACGCATAGATGTGCACATTTATGAATAAATAGCAATATAAATATAACATAAATGTAACAAGTTCAGTGAAAAAAATAGGATGTACATTAATGTGTAAAATTATAATGTGTAAACAAATTAAAAGGGCTATTTAATGCTGGATTATTCATCGATAATTTCGCGGCTCGAAAAAACGGGCACACAATTGATAGCTGCCAATAATAAAAAACGTGAAAACGCACCTCGTATTTCAAGTTATATTTACGGAGAGCCGCGTATTTTCGCGCGCGCGCATGTATATTTCGACTTCGAGATGATTTACCGCGAATGGATTTCAAACAATTTGAACGCGTCCGAACTATTCTTCTCGCTTCCCCTTTTCAGCTTCCGTCAAATCGACGATGGAAAAAAAAACAGAAAAAAGAGACCGCCCGCGCGTTCGCTCGTTAGATATTATCGCGCGTGGCATTTGCGTGCACGGGTCATTTAACTTTCGAAACCTGCGATACATAATTTTTTTTTATGAATATCAGCATTTGCCGTCGGTGATAAGCGCGCGGCGTGGACCCGTGCGCAAAGTTTTTGTAAAACTGGATGATCGCCAGTTTGCGAATTAAGTTGGGAGCGTGATATCGATCTCTATCGTGCAAAGAATAGAACAACCTGGTTTACGACGATACGTAATTATAGCACGTATATCGTTAGACACGCAGACTGATTTTACGTGATAATCTTATAACAATTTGTAGAATACAATATACTCGCCTTTTAATTCACCGCGTTACGAGGCCGTGACCCATTTATCCCGTCTTGCACGCGGCGCACGTGAAAATTATCGAACGGAGAAAAGCAAACGGGGAGTAGTTATGCACGCTGTCATAAAGCCCCGTCTCTCCCTCGCTTTCCCCTCCCCGGAGAGGATTAAACCCGATTACCCTACGAAATGCATACACGTTCTCAAGCGCAGCCTCAGGTGTTGCGCTACTCCGAGCTAAGTCGATCTTGTCACGCGAACACGCTCTACGTGTGTCATCGGTAATTGCGTGGATTTAATGTCAGTAAATGCACAACGCCGAAATTAATCTCACCGCAAATGCGGTTGCCATGTCGGTCAGGCTAATATTAAAGCTGCGTTGTGATTGACGCTATTGCCGATGAACGGTGTCGAATCGTGCGTTTTGTATTCTCTCTCTATATGAATTGACTTGAGTTCAAGTTGTTTCCGATATAAATCATTGATAAAAATAGGTTGACATTAAGAAAAAAAAAGGTTAAAATTTGAACTATTAAATTAAATAAAAGAAAATATCTCATGAATGATTGAAAATCCATTCGAAAAGATGAGGATTTCAAATTCAGTTGGTACATCGGCGACGGAGGGAATTCGTGATTGCAACGATCGATCTCGGTGGACGTTCGAGAATAGCGTTACGCTTGGTCTACGAAAATCACGATCTCAAAGCTTTGCGGCGAGTCTTAAAAATGCGAGCGAAAAGAATCGTCGACAAAACGGCCCGTCAGAGAGGCACTCGGCAAACGTTTGTCGTTTGCGAACTATTTGAGACGTAACTACGCGTACACGAACGAAAGAATTTCCACGAGACCCGTTAACGTTGAAAGCCGTTGGACTTTACTCTCCTTCGATTTTCTCTCCTCTTTCGCTCTTTTCCCCTGATGCTTTTCTCATTATCCACGAGTAATCGTGGCGCAATCGCACGCGACCGGATTCGTATAATCGAGACCCAAACCCGTAGTTTGTCTGTCTCGCCAGAAGTGCACAAATCGTGCGTGAATATGCGTGTTGACTTTTTGCGCTCACAAGCAATTACGTTGATCCAATGTGAATAAAACAGAATAATTTATTTGCTTCAGTTACGTCTCTTCAGTGATTGAAATCGAATGATCCTTTTTTTTCTCAATCTCTTTCTATGGTGAAAATAGCCAACGGCAATGATCTTAATTGACAAAAATAATCTACAATCTTTTTCGCGAATTTTATGGTTTTCTTTATTTGGTAAAACGCACGATGAATCGCATTACCAATCTCATGCGTTACTTACTGTACTGGAATTCATATCTCTCACATCAGGATAATCGAAAAACTCCGTTCGCAAATATGGCAGACGGCGCGAAAACAGTTCGGGGGAAGTTTCCGGTTGGCTGAAACTTACCACCGATATTCGTCTTCACTTAAGCCAATCTCTATCTCTCATCTCCTTTTTCTCTCTTTCTCGTAGTGGCTCGGTCTGGGCATCATGGCAGTGGGCGTCTGGGCATGGACCGAAAAGGACACCTTCAACAACCTGTCCCGCCTCACGAACGTCGCACTCGATCCAGCATTTATCCTCATTCTAGTCGGTGAGTACCTGTCTTTTTTTCACTTTTTCTTCCTTTCTCTCTCTCGTTTTGCTACTCTTGGAGACGTACGGAGAATTATAACGGCTCTCTTCGAGTTCTGTCGAGAGCTAAACTTTAGTTTTAAGATTTCCTAAGAACATTCTTAGGAAATCCTAATTATAAACGTACGATATAAACGTGTTATCACGATAGAGAAATTTTAATCCTTTTCGCGAAATTATTGCTGTAATTGGCCACTTATAAATATTATCGAATATTTAGAGAACTTATGTCGAAATCATTAATTAAATTAACGCGTGAATAATAGAAGGATATTTAACTGATATTTAACTAAAAGTGTTAACTTTTAAAAATCATTTCTTTAAATCTTCTAATATAAATTCGGAATATTTTTAGGATTTGAGCATTTAAGAGAGATATATTTGTAATATTCTATTT
Organism: Cephalotes varians; assembly: GCA_037157785.1. Taxonomy (NCBI): domain Eukaryota; kingdom Metazoa; phylum Arthropoda; class Insecta; order Hymenoptera; family Formicidae; genus Cephalotes; species Cephalotes varians. The sequence goes on from JANQDE010000003.1 coordinate 2,954,415, forward strand.
TTCAATTTAGAAAGATGTAAAACAATATTAGAAGCACGTGGTAGATTTTTCGTGGCAGAGGATGAAAATAAAGCGTAATAAAGGAGGGAAACTACCTCGATAATGCGCCAGCTGATCATGGTGAGAATCGCAGTTTTCTGACATTTGGTGCGTTCTCTCGGCGGCGAAAACGGCGATCGCAATTTTTCTCTGGAACTGCCTGCGAAGAGGCTATCCTTTCCGTCGTGCGGAAACATTTCGCACGACCGCGCGGTCATAACTTGATTTCTATATTAACACCGCTCGAGCGCGCGGTGACCTCGTAATGGTTGCCCGAGGACGGCATTCGTTTTAATTCGTCCGCGATATTTCGCGCGCTTCCCTCGCGCGGAAGTCGCGTAATGCGCCATCCGACAACGTGGATTTGTAATTTGGAAGGTCGGAAAACTGTACCTTACCTCTGCGATAAACGCAGCACGGCGCGAACCGGAAATTAAGGTATCTTCTTATTGTTAATCGTAAATTTTCCAAATAGTTTAAACTCTCCGAGGGAAACAAATTCGTTAAAACCGCATATTTTTTTAACTTTTCCCTCTCTTTTTTTTGCTCTTTTCCTCTCTCTGCAGAAAGAATTCGTCGTCAAAGTTAAGAGTTTTCAGGATCCTATAGATGTCTTTCGGAAACGAGAAATTTAAGGGAACGTTGAGCAGAGATAGACTATTTACCGTTTCCACTTCTTATAATCATTCGACCGAGACTCGTAGCAAGGCAGACAGAGATATAGCCGCCGCTTTGAAGTTCAGCCTCTGTCTGAAGTTGAAATTCAATATCTCATCGTCTTATATTATTCGGGCACGCGCTCCGTGCTTTGCTTCTCAGAGAACAACCTTCGTACAACTGTGCGTTAGAGATTCGAAAAATTTTCATCTCGTTAGTCTGATTTACAAAACGCTTCTTTACGAATGCGTTGGAGGGTTCATAGTAGAAAGTTAATATAAGCAATGAAAATTTGTTCGCTTTAATGTAATTATTTTGGAAAAACGGAAGGCGAGAATGGCATTCTGTCATTACTATATAATATCGAGAAAGAACCAGCAATTATTTTTATTGTAAATGTTGCGCGTGCCACTAACACTCGCGCACTTTCGTCTTTCGCTCACGGAAGAAAGACAAGATATTGAAAGGAAACACAGCTTTATTTCTGAAATTACGATTACAGATTCGCGTTACGTCTTCTTCCAGAGAAGTCCCGCGAAAATCTAAACATTCCAGCATCGCCTTAGCAACCGATCAACAACGATCGTTCGGTCGGTGCCAACTGACTCGCGCGGCTCGCTCATGTACCGGGCAGGACTCGCAACACTAGCATCCTATAACGCGCTGATGATATCGTAATAGCCTTTTACGTTCGTGTTCGGATGATGATAATTTTATTCGTTCACAACTAACAATTAACAATTACATACCAATTTTTTTCTTTCCACGAGCAGATATAGTTTCATTTACCAAGTAAACATTTATCAAAGCATTTTATAGAGCGTGTTTGCAGCATAATAACCCCATTTCAATTAACACAGCGAGTGCATTGAAGAGTGAGAATATAAGAGAGAGAGAGAGAGAGAGAGAGAGAGAGAGAGAGAGAG